>JAGIQG010000016.1:17514378-17573232 GCA_024679065.1 Sphyrna mokarran | reverse complement strand
TCAATTAACATAAGAAACTGACTGTTTGGACTTTATCTTTTTATTCTTCTGGGATTTTTCTGTGCACAAAGCTGCTGCCATGTCCTATATCACAACATTGAAGCCTTTTGGCATTGGCCTGAGAATGTACAAGGTGCTATAAAAATGCAGTTCAGTTCCTTCTTTGCATCCCTGAGGGGTGCCAGGCTCTTGCCACTGACTAGGCCGTGGCAGCCACCTCAGCTGTTAAGCCTAATGAGAGAGACAGACAGACAGAGAGAGAGACAGACAGAGAGACAGACAGACAGAGAGACAGAGACAGAGACAGAGACAGAGACAGACAGACTGTAAGGGTGACTAAGAGAGAGAGAGAGAGAGACCAAGACAGAGGCTGTGAGTCACTGAGAGAGAGAGAGGCTGTGAGAGTGACTGAGGGAGACAGAGAGAGAGAGAAAAAGAGTGAGGGTGACTGTGAGAGAGAGAAAGAATGAAGGAGATAGAGAGAAAGAGACTGTGAGATTAACAGAGAAAGCAAGAAAGAGACAGAGAGAGAGAGACACACTGTAAGGGTGACAAAGGGAGAGCAATTGTGAGGGTGAATGAGAGTGAGGGACTGTGCAGGTGATAGAGGGAGAGGTCAGGCTAAGAGAATAAGCAGTGTGAAATTCTCCAGTTACACAGACAGGTTTTCTCTCCAGATGTTGAGTGTGTTGGACTAATAGTGAGTGGGCATGGTTTGTGCCAGAGTTCCGGAAAGGCTGGGACACATAGAGCTGGCAAAGCTGACTCCACTCAGATCTGATCCCATTTAAACAGGAGGTCCCGAACACAACATTGGGTGCAATCTTACCAGCCACTCAAACAACTCTCCGGCTGCAGCGAGGTAAGAGAAATGGCAACAAGACAAACCTCTGCTCACCGTGTGAGATGGGAAAATCCCACTGGCATGAAACACACACACATATGCACACAAAATCTAATATTCCTATCCCCCCCTCCCTAACACACAACATCATGTGTGTGTGTGTGTGTGTGTGTGTGTGAGAGAGTGTGTGAGTGTGTGTGTGAGAGTGTGTGAGTGTGTGTGTGAGAGTGGGGTGTGTGTGTGAAGAGAGTGTGGGGTGTGGTGAGAGTGTGTGAGTGTGTGTGTGAGAGTGTGTGGGTGTGTGTGTGGTGTGCGATGTGTGTGAGAGTGTGTGAGTGTGTGGATATGTGTGTGTGAGAGGTGTGTGTGTGTGTGTGAAGAGAGAGTGTTGTGAGGGTGTGAGAGTGAGCGGTGTGTGTGTTGTGTGGTGTGAGAGTGTCGTGAGTGTGTGTGTGTTGAGTGTGTGTGTGAGTGTGTCTCGTGAGGTGTTGTGAGTGTTCTGTGTGTGTGTGCTGTGTGTGTGAGTGTGTGTGTGTGTGTGTGGTGATGTGTGTGAGAGTGTGTGAGTGTGTGTTGTGCGAGGGTGTGCGAGTGTGTGTATGAGAGTGTGTAGACTGTGTGGAGTGTGTGAGTGGTGAGTGTTGTTTGTGTGAGAGTGGTGTGAGAGTGTGTGAGTGTGAAGTGTCGTGAGTGTGTGAGGTGTGTGGTGGTGTGTGTGAGTGTGTGTGTGAGAGTGTGTGTGTGAGTAGTGTCGTGTGTGAGAGGTGTGTGTGGTGAGTGTGGTGTGTGAGAGTGTGTGATGTGTGTGTGGGTGAGTGTGGTGTGTGCGTGTGTGAGTGTGTGGTGTGTGTGTGTGGTGTCTGTGTGGAGTGTGGTGTGAGACTGTGTGTGTTGAGAGTGTGTGTGGAGAGTGTGTGCTGTGTGCGCGTCTCTGTGTGTGTGAGTGTCGTGTGTGAGAGTGTGTGAGTGTGGTGTGTGAGTGTTGTGTTGGTGAGTGTGTGAGTGTGTGTGAGAGAGTGTGAGAGAGTGTGTGAGCGGTGGAGTGTGTGAGAGAGTGGGACGTGCGAGTGTGTGAGTGTTTTTGTGTGAGTGTGATAGTGATGTCGTGTGTGAGAGTGTGAGAGTTGAGAGTGTGAGAGTGTGAGTGAGAGTGTGTGTGTGAGAGTGTTGGGTGTGTGAGTGTGAGACTGTGTGAGTGTTGTGTGGTGAGTGTGTGAGTGTGGTGAGTGTGTGAGTGGAGAGTGTGAGAGGGTGAGAGTGTGTTGTGAGAGTGTGTGTGTGTGAGTTGTGTGTGTGAGGTTGAGTGTGTGTGCGAGTGGTGTGAGAGTGTAGTGGTGGTGTGAGTGCGTGAGAGTGTGAGAGTGTGAGAGTGTGGAAGAGTGTGTGGTGAGTGTGTGGTTAGAGAGGTGTGTGTGAGAGGTGGCTGTGGTGTGTGAGTTTGTTTGTGAGTGTGATGTGAGAGGAGTGTGTTGTGAGAGTGGTGAGTGCGTGCGTGTGTGAGGTGTGTGTGTGTGAGGTGCTGTGAGAGGAGTGGTGATAGAGTGTTATGTGAGAGTTGTGTGAGAGTGGGTGCACGAAGTAGTGTGTGAGGTGTGAGTGATTGTGTTTGAGTGTGTGAGGTTTGGAGTGTGTGTTGATTGGAGAGTGTGTTGAGGTGTGAGTGTGTGTGTGAGAGTGTGTGAGTGTGAGAGTGTGAGAGGTGTGAGTGATGTGTGTGGAGTTGTGAGAGTGGGGGTGTGTGTGTGTGTGAGTGTGGTGTGTGAGTGGGTGGTGAGGGTGTGAGTGTGTGAGTGTGAGAGTGTGTGTGTGAGAGTGTGTGAGTGTGTGTGTGTGAGTGTGTGTGTGAGAGTGTGGTGTGAGAGTGTGTGTGTTGAGAGGTGTGTGTGTAGAGTGTTGGTGAGAGTGTGAGAGTGTGAGAGAGTGTGAGTGTGTGAGTGTTAGAGTGTGTGAGTGTGAGAGTTGTGGAGTGCGGGTGTGAGAGTGTGAGAGGTGAGAGTGTGTGAGTGTGGAGATGTCTGTGATGGAGTGTTGAGAGTGTGAGAGCGTGCGGTGTGGGAGAGTGTTGGGTGTGTGAGTGTGAGAGTGTGGCGTGTGTGAGTGTGAGTGTGTGTGAGTGTTGAGAGTGTGTGAGTGTGAGAGTGTGTGTGTGAGAGTGTGTGAGTGTGTGGAGTTGTGAGAGTGTGAGATGTGTGAGAGTGTGTGGTGTGTGAGTGTGAGAGTGTTTAGAGTGTGTGAGTGTGAGAGTGTGAGTGTGAGAGTGTGAGAGTGTGTAGTGTGAGAGTGTGTGAGTGTGTGAGTGTGAGAGTGTGAGAGTGTAGAGTGTGAGAGTGTGTTGAGTGTTGAGTGTTGAGAGGTGTGAGTGTGTGAGTGGGGTCGAGAGTGTGAGGTGAGAGTGTTGAAGAGGTGTGTGAGGTGAGCCCAGTACTTTAGTGGTGCTTTGAGTGTGTGGAGTGTGAGAGTGTGGAGAGTGTGAGAGGTGGTGAGTGTGAGAGTGTGTGAGTGTGCGAGTGTGTGAGTGTGTGATGTGTGATGAGTGTGAGAGGGAGAGTCGTGTGATGTGTGAGAGTGTCGGAGTGTGAGCCGTGTGTGAGTGTAGTGAGGTGAGAGTTGGTGAGGGGGAGTGTGTGAGTGTGAGAGTGTGTGAGTGTGAGAGTGTGTGAGGTGAGAGTGACTGTCGACGTGTGAGAGGTGAGGTGTGAGGTGGTGACGTGTGTGAGTGGAGAGTGTGAGAGTGTGTGAGTGTGTGAGGTGAGACGTGTGAGAGTGTGTGGTGTGAGAGTGTTGATGTGTGAGAGTGTGTGAGTGTGAGGAGTGCATTGTGAGTTGTGAGACGTGTGCGAGTGTGTGAGTGTGTGGAGTGTGAGGAGTGTCGTGAGTGTGATGAGTGTGTGAGTGGAGCGTGTGTGAGTGTTGGAGGTGTAGAGTGTGAGAGTGTGAGAGTGTGAGAGTGTGTGAGTGGAGAGGTGTGACGTGTGAGAGTGTGTGAGTGTGGAGAGTGTGTGCGTGTTGAGTGTGAGAGGTGAGAGGTTGTGAGAGTGTGAGTGAGTGTAGTGAGTGTGAGAGTGTGAGAGTGTGTGAGTGTGGAGAGTGTGACGTGGAGAGTGTGAGAGTGTGTGAGTGTGAGAGTGTGTGAGTGTCGGAGAGTGTGAGAGTGTGAGAGTGTGAGCGTTTGTGAGTGTGTGAAGTGTGGGAGAGTGGAGAGTGTGTGAGTGTGGTGTGGAGTGTGTGTGTGAGAGTGTGGAGGTTGGGTGTGTGGTGTGTGTGTGTGAGGGTGTGAGTGTGTGGTGTGTGTGTAGTGAGGGTCTGTGTGGAGTGTTGTTGTGAGAGTGTGGGTTGTGGAGTGTGTGTTTGTGAGTGTGTGGTTTGTGAGTGTGTGTGTGAGAGGTGTGAGTGTGTATGTGTGTGAGTTGTGTGTGTGAGTGTGTGAGGGTGTGTGAAGAGAGTGTGAGAGAGAAGTGTGAGAGGTAGTGAGTGTGTGAGAGAGTGTTGAGGAGGTGTGTGAGTGTTGTGGAGTGTGTGAGTGTGTGTTGTGAGAGTGTGAGAGGGTTGTGGAGAGTGTGAGAGTGTGAGTGAGAGTGTGTGTGGGGAGCGTGTGTGTGTGTGAGTGTGAGACTTTGTGAGTGTGTGAGGTGAGTGTGTAGTGTGTGCGTGTGTGTAGTGTGAGAGTGTGAGAGTGTGAGAGTGTGAGAGGTAGTGTGTGTGAGTGTGTGGTGTGAGTGTGTGTGGAGAGTGTGTGGAAGAGTGTGATGTGAGAGTGAGTGAGTCGTGGAGTGTGAGGAGTGGTGAGAGTGGAGAGTTGTGGAGAGGTGTGGTGTGAGTGTGTGTGTGAGAGTGGGTGTGTGAGAGTGTGTGTGTGTGAGGTGTGTGTGTGAGCCGTGTGTGTGAGAGAGTGGTGTGAGAGTGTGTGAGGGTGTGTGTGTTAGTGTGGTGTTGTTGTGTAGTGTGTGTGAGAGAGTGTGTGAGAGAGTGGTAGAGTGGTGAGAGTGTGTGTGATGAGTGGTGAGTGTGTGAGTGTGTGTCGTGCGTGTGTGAGTGTGTGATGTCGTGTTGTGAACAGTGTTTGGAGTGTGTGAGGTGGAGTGGGTGTGTGAGGAGTGTGTGAGTGTGAGAGGTGTGAGAGTGTGAGAGTGTATGTTCTGTGGTTGTGAGAGTGTTTGTGTGTGTGTGTTGTGTGAAGGGAGATCTGGGTGAGTGTTGTGTGTGAGAGTGTGTGAGTGTCGTGAGGGTGAGAGTGTGTGTGTGAGAGTGTGTGAGTTGTGTGTGCGTGAGTGTGTGTGTGAGAGTGTTGTGTGTGAGAGTGGTGGGAGAGTCGTGAGAGGTGTGAGAGTGTTGAGAGTGTTTGAGTGTGAGAGTGGGAGAGGTGAGAGTGGGAGAGTGTTGAGAGATGTGAGAGTGCGTGAGTGTGAGAGGTGGAAGGAGTCGGAGAGTGTGTTGAGTGTGAGGTTGTGTGAGTGTGAGGAGTGTGAGAGTGTGAGAGTGTGGAGAGTGTGAGAGTGTGTGTCGTGAGTGTGAGAGTGTTGGAGTGTGTGATGTGAGAGTGTGTGAGTGTGAGAGTTGTGTGAGTGTGAGAGTGTGTGAGTGTAGAGAGTGTGCTGATTGTTGCGGGGAGAGTGTGAGAGTGGGAGAGTGGGTGAGTGTGAGAGTGTGAGAGTGTAGAGTGGTGAGTGTGAGAGGTGTGAGTGTGAGAGTGTGGAAGTGTGTGAGTGTGAGAGTGTATTGTGGTCGTGAGTGTGCGAGTGTGATAGTGGTGAGAGTTGAGAGTGTGTGAGTGTGTGAGTGGGATGAGTATTGAGAGGGTGTGAGTGATGAGAGTGTGAGTTGAGGAAGGTGAGAGTGTGTGAGTGTGAGAGTGGATGAGTGTGTGAGTTGAGAGTGTGAGAGTGTGAGAGTGTGTGAGTTGAGAGTGATGAGAGTGTGAGAGTGTGTGCAGTTGAGAGTGTGTGAGTGTGATAGTGTGTGAGTGTTAGAGTGGAGAGTGTGAGAGTGTAGAGACGTTGTAGTGAATGTGAGAGGTGTAGTGAGGTGAGAGTGGGTGAGTGTGTGAGTGTGAGAGTGTGGAGTGTTGAGAGTGTGGAGTGTGAGAGTGTGTGAGTGTGAGAGTGTGTGAGTGTGAGAGTGAGAGTGATGTGAGGTGTCGAGTGTGGCGTGTGAGAGGTGTGAGGTGTGAGTGTGAGTGTGTTGAGAGTGTGGTGAAGTGTGAGAGTGGATTTGTGAGAGTGTGTGAGGGTGAGAGTGTGCTCCAGTGTGAGAGTGTGTGAGTGTTTGTGAGTTGTGAGAGTGTGTGAGTGTGAGAGTGGTGGTGAGTGTGAGAGTGTGTGAGTGTTGAGAGTGTCGTGAGGAGTGAGAGTGAGAGTGTGAGAGTGTGAGAGTGTGTGAGTGTGAGAGTGTGTGAGTGTGAGAGTGGGTGAGTGTGAGAGTGTTGAGTGTGGTGAGTGTGAGGAGTTGTGAGAGTGTGAGAGTGTGGAGTGTGTGAGCTGTGGAGAGTGTGAGAGTGTGTGATGTGAGGAGTGTGAGTGGAGAGTGTGAGAGTGTGTGAGTGTGAGAGTGCTCGTGAGGTGTGGAGAGTGTCGCGATGTGAGAGTGTGTGAAGTAGTGTGAGTGGCTGAGAGTGTGAGAGTGTGTGTGTGTGAGAGTGTGAGTGTGAGAGTGTTGAGAGGTGTGAAGTGTGAGAGTGTGTGAGTGTGTGATGGAGAGTGGAGAGTGGTTGTGAGTGCGAGAGTGTGTGTGTGGTGTGTGTGTGTGGTGTGTGTGTGTGTGTGTGTGGTGTGTGTGTGGTGTGTGTGTGTGTGTGTGTGAGGTGTGTGTGAGTGTGTGGGTGTGAGAGTGTTGTTGTGAGTGTGAGAGTGTGTGGGTGTGAGAGTGTGTGGTGTGAGAGTGTGTGGGTGTGTAGATGTGTGGTGTGAGTGTGTGTTATTTGTGAGTGTTGGGTGTGTTGAGGTGTGTGAGTGTGTGGGTGTGGAGTGTGAGTTTGTGTGAGAGTGAGAGTGTGGTGTGAGAGTGTGTGATGTGTGGGTGTGGGGTGTGAGTGTGTGTGAGTGTGGTGAGGTGTGGGTGTGAGTGTGTGTGAGTGTGTGTGTGTGGGTGTGTGTGTGGTGTGAGAGTGTTTGTGGTGTTGGGTGGGGTGGGTTTTTTGGGTGTGTGGTGTGTGAGTGTGAGAGTGTGGGTGTGTGAGTGTGTGAGTGTGAGAGTGGGAGTGTGTGAGTGTGAGAGTGTTTGAGTGTGAGAGTTGTGTGAGTGTGAGAGTGTGTGAGTGTGAGTGTGTGTGAGTGGGTGATGTGAGAGTGTTTGAGAGTGTGTGAGTGTGAGGTGTGTGAGTGTGAGAGTGTGTGAGTGTGAGAGTGTGTGAGTGTGAGAGTGTGTGAGTGTGGGAGTGTGAGAGTGTGAGTGTGTGAGTGTGTGAGTGTGAGAGTGTGAGAGTGTGAGAGTGTGTGAGTGTGTGAGTGTGTGAGAGTGTGTGAGTGTGACGTGTTGAGTGTGAGAGGTGTGAGAGTGTTGAGTGTGAGAGTGTGTAGTGTGGGAGTTGTTAGTGTGAGAGTGTGGGTGTGAGATGTTGTGGGTGTTGTGAGTGTGAGAGTGTGTGTGTGGAGAGTGTGTGTGGTGAGAGTGTGTGAGTGTGTAGAGTGTGTGAGTGTGTGATGTGAGAAGTGTTGTGAGTGTATAGTGTGTGAGAGTTGTGAGAGTGTGTGAGTGTGAGAGTGTGTGAGTGTGTGAGTGGTGAGTGTGTGAGTGGAGAGTGTTGTGAGTGTGAGAGTGTGAGAGTGTGAGAGTGTGTGAGTGTGTGAGTGTGAGAGTGTGTGAGTGTGTTGAGAGTGTGAGAGTGTGAGATGTGTGAGTGTGTGAGTGTGAGAGTGTGAGAGTGTGTGAGTGTGTGAGTGTGAGTGTGTGAGTGTGTGTGTTTGTGAGTGTGTAGAGTGTGTGAGTGTGTGAGGGTTGTGTGAGTGTGTGAGGTGTGTGTGTGAGTGTTGAGTGTGTGTGTGTGAGGTGTGTGAGTGGTGAGTGTGAGAGTGTGTGATGAGTGTGAGTGTGTGTGTGTGTTGAGAGTGTGGAGTGGTGAGAGGTGAGAGTGTGTGAGTGTGTGAGTGTGTGTGTGTGAGAGTTGTGAGTTGAGAGTGTGATGTGTGAGTTGAGTGTGTGTGAGTGGTGAGAGTGTGTGAGTGTGAGAGGGTGAGTGTGTGAGTAGTGAGAGTGTGGAGTGTGGAGTGTGAGAGTGTGAGAGTGTGTGAGGTGTGTGAGTGTGAGAGTCGTGTGTGAGTGTGGAGTGTGAGAGTATGTGTGAGTGAGTGTGTGTGGAGTGTGTGAGAGTGTTGTGAGTGGAGTGTGTGTGAGTGTGTGGAGTGTGAGAGTGTGAGAGTGTGAGAGTGTGTGAGTGTGTGAGTTGTGAGTGTGAGTGTGAGTGTGTGAGTGTGATGTGTGAGTGTGTGAGTGTGTGAGTGTGTGAGTGTGAGAGTGGTGAGTGTGAGAGTGTGTGAGTGTGAGAGTTTGAGAGTGTGTGAGTGGAGTGTGTGTGAGTGTGAGTGTGTGGAGTGTGAGAGTGTGAGAGTGTGTGAGTGTGAGAGTGTGTGAGTGTGAGAGTGTGTGAGTGGGAGAGTGTGTGAGTGTGAGAGTGGTGTGGTGAGAGTGTGTGAGTGAGAGAGGTGAGAGTGTGTGAGTGTGAGAGGTTTGAGTGTGAGAGTGTGTGAGTGTGAGAGTGTGTGAGTCGTGAGGAGTGTGAGAGAGTTGAGAGTGTGAGAGTGTGTGAGTGTGTGGAGTGTTGAGAGTGTGTGAGTGTGTGAGGTGTGAGTGTGTGGTGAGAGGTTGTGTGAGTGTGAGAGTGTCTGTGTGTGAGTGTGGAGTGGTGAGTGTGTGAGTGTGAGAGTGTGTGAGTGTGAGAGTGTGTGAGGTGTGAGTGTGAGAGTGTGTGAGTGTGGAGTGTGAGAGTGTGAGAGTGTGTGAGTGTGTGAGTGTGAGAGTGTGAGAGTGTGTGAGTGTGAGAGTGTGAGTGTGAGAGTGTGAGAGTGTGTGAGTGTGAGAGTGTGAGAGTGTGAGAGTGTGTGGTGTGAGAGGTGAGGTTTGTGAGAGTGGTGTGAGTGTGAGAGTGTGAGAGTGGTGAGTGTGAGAGTGTGTGAGGTGGAGTGTGTAGAGTGTGAGAGGTGAGTGGTGTGGAGTGTGAGAGTGTGAGAGTGTGAGTGCTGTGAGTGTGTGAAGTGTGGAGTGTGAGCGTGTGTGAGAGTGTGTAGAGTGTGAGGTGTGTGAGTGTGTGAGGTGTGAGTGAGTGGAGAGTGTGTGAGTGTGGAGTGGGAGAGATTGTGAGAGTGTGTGATGTGTGAGAGTGTTGAGTGTGTGAGTGTGTGAGTGTGAGAGTGTGAGAGTGTGTGAGTGTGTGAGATTGTGAGTGTGAGAGTGTGAGAGTGTGTGAGTGTGAGAATGTGTGTGTGTGAGAGTTGGGTGATTTGTGAGAGTGTGATGTGGTGAGAGTGTGTGAGTGTTGAGAGTTTGGTGTGGTTGTGAGTGTGTGAGTGTGTGAGTAGTGAGATTGTATTGAGAGTGTGTGAGTGAGAGGGTGAGTGTGAGGAGAGTGTGTGAGTGTGTGAGTGTGAGAGTGTGTGAGTGTGTGAGTGTGAGAGGTCTGTGAGAGTTTGTGGTTGTGAGAAGGTGAGAGTGTGTGAGCTGTGGAGGTGAGAGTGTGTGAGTGTGTGAGTTGTGAGAGTGTGAGTGTGAGAGTGTGAGAGGGTGTGTTTTAGTGTGAGAGGTGAGTGGTGTGAGTGTGTGAGTGTGAGAGTGTGAGTGTGAGAGTGTGTGAGTGTGAGTGTGTGTGAGTGTGAGAGTGGTGAGTGTATGTGTGTGAGTGTGTGTGAGTGTGAGGAGTGTGAGGTGTGAGTGTGAGAGTGTGAGTGTGGTGAGAGTGTGAGAGTGTGAGTGTGAGAGTGTTGTGGAGGTGTGAGTGTAGAGTGTGAGAGTGTGTGAGTGTAGTGAGGTGAGAGTGTGAGTGTGTGGTGTGAGAGTGTGTGTGGAGAGTGTGAGAGTGTATGGATTGTGAGAGTGTGTGAGTGTGTGTGTGTGAGAGGTGTGTGTGTGTGTGTGAGAGTGTGTGTTGTAGAGAGTGTGTGTGTGTGTGAGAGTGGTGTGTTGTGAGTGTGTTGTGTGAGAGTGTTGTGTGTGTGTGTGTGAGTGTGTGTGTGAGAGAGTGTGTGTGATGTGTGTGTGTGTGTGTGATGTGAGATGTGTGTGTGTGTGTGTGTGTGAGGTGTGTGTGTTATGTGGTGAGTGTGTGTGTGTGTGTGTGTGTGAGTGTGTGAGATGAGTGTGTGTGAGTGGGGGTGTGTGTTGGAGAGTGTGTGTGAGTGTGTGAGGAGTGTGTGTGTGTTGTGAGTGTGTGTGAGTGTGTTTGAGAGGTGTGTGTGTGAGGTGTGTGTGTTGGTTGTGTGTGAGAGTGTGTGGTGTGTGTGTGTGTGTGTGTGTGAGTGGTGTGTGTGAGAGTGTGTGAGTGTGTGTGTGAGAGTGGTGAGTGTGTGTGAGTGTGTGTGTGAGAGTGTGTGTGTGAGAGGTGTGTGTGTGAGTGTGTGTGTTGTGTGAGAGTGTGTGAGTGGTGTGTGTGAGTTGTGTGTGTGTGTAGTGTGAGAGTGTGTGCTGTTGGAGTGTGTGTGTGAGTGTGGTGGTGGTGTGTGTTTGTGTGAGAGTGTGTGTGAGGTGTGTGAGTGTGTGGTGTGTGTGTGAGTGTGTTTGTGTGTGGAGTGTGTGTGTGTGTGGGTGTGTGTGGTGTGAGAGTGTGTGTGTGTGTGTGAGTGTGTGTTAGGTGTGAGTGTGTGTGTGTGTATTGACTGTGTTGTGTGTGTGTGTGTGAGTGAGTGTGTGAGTGTGTGTGTGGAGTGTGTGTGTGAGTGTGTGTAGTGTGTGTGAGGTGTGTGTGGGTGTGTGAGAGTGTGTGAGTGTGTGAATGTGAGTGGTGTGTGTGTGAGAGTGTGAGAGTGTGAGTGTGTGTGTGAGAGTGTGTGAGAGTGTGTGAGTGAGTGTGTGAGTGTGTGTGTGAGAGTGTGTGTGTGAGTGTGTGAGTGTGTGTGTGTGAGAGTGTGTGAGTGTGTGTGTGTGTGTGTGATAGAAATTTACAGCATGGAAATAGGCCATTCAGCCCAACCTGTCCATGCGGCCCTTTTTTTAAACCACAAAGCTAGTTCCAATTGCTTGCATTTGGCCCAAATCTCTCCATACCTATCTTTCTCATGTAACTGTCTAGATGCTTTTTAAAAGACAAAATTGTACTCTCCTCTACTATTACCTCTGGCAGCTTGTTCCAGACACTCACCACCCTTTGTGTGTAAGATTTGTCCCTGTGGACACTTTTATACCTCCCCTCTCTCACCTCTAGTTTTAGAATCCTCTACCTTTGGGGAAAATAATTGACTATTTAATCGATCTATGCCCCTCATTATTTTATAAACCTCTATAAGACCACCCCTCTGTCTTCTACGCTCCAAAGAAAAAAGTTCCAGTCTATTCAGCCTCTCCTTATAACTGAAACCATCAAGCCCCAGTAGCATCCTAGTAAAGCTTTTCTGCATTCTTTCTAGTTTAATAATATCCTTTCTATAATAGGGTGACCAGAAACTGTACACCATATTCCAAGTCTGGCCTTACCAATATCTTGTACAACTTCAACAAGATGTCCCAACTTCTGTATTCAATGTTCCGACTAATGAAACCAAGAATGTTGAATGTCTTCTTCAACGTTCTGTCCACCTGTAACTCCACTTTCAAGGAGCTAAAATCTGTACCCTAGACCTCTTTGTTCTATAACTCTCCCCAAAGCTCTACCATTGATTAAGTCCTGCCTTGGTTCAATCTGCCAAAATGCTTCATCTCACATTTATCTAAATGAAACCCCGTTTGCTATTTGTCAGCCCACTGACCCAATTGATCAAGATCCAATTGATGATGCAAATGCGAGGTGATGCATTTTGGTAGACTGAATCAGGGCAAGACTTACTCAGTTCATGGTGTGGCATTGGGAAGAATTACAGAAAAGGAGATTTAGGGGTACATGTTCATAGCTTCTTGAAAGTGGAGTCACAGGTAGACAGAATGGTGAAGAAGGCATTCGGCATGCTTGGTTTCATTGGTCAGAACATTGAATACGGGAGTTGGAATGTCTTGTTGAAGTTGTATAAGACATTGGTAAGGCCATACTTAAAATACTGTGCGCAATTCTGGTCACCCTATTATAGGCAGGATATTATTAAACTAAAAAGAATCCAAAAACGATTTACTAGGATGCTACCAGGACTTGATGGATTGAGTTATAAAGAGAGGTTGGATACACTGGGACTTTTTTCTCTGGAGCATAGGAGTCTGAGAAGCGATCTTATAGAAGTCTATAAAATAATGAGAGGCATAGGTCAGTTAGATAGTCATTATCTTTTCCCAGAGGTAAGGGAATCTAAAACTAGAGGCCATAGGTTTAAAATGAGAGGGGAGAGATACAGAAGAGTCCAGAGGGGCATTTTTTTCATACACAGGGTGGTGAGTGTCTGAAACAAGCTGCCAGGGGTGGTAGTAAAGACAGGTATAATTATTTCTTTTAAAAAGCATTTAGATAGTTATATGAGTAAGATGTGTATAGGGGGCATGGGCCAAATGAGGGCAATTGGGATGAGCTTAGAGATTTTATAAAAATGGGTGGCATGGACAAGTTGGGCTAAAGGGCCTATTTCCATGTTGTAAACCTCTATGATTCTAAGACTCTATCCCCATTGCAATCCTAGTTAGCTTCCTTTACTGTCCACTATGCCACCAATATTGCAAACTTACTAACCATGCCTCCTACATTCTCATCCAAATCATTAATATAATTGACAAATAACAATGGACTCAGCACTGATCCCTGACTCACGCCATTGGTAACCGGCCTCCAGTTTGAAAAACAATTCTCTACGATCACCCTCTAGCTTCTGCCATCAAGCCAATTTTGTATCCATATAGATATCTCACCCTGGATCCCATGATTTTAACTTTATGGAACAATCTACATGTGGTACCTTGTCAAAGGCCTTGCTAATGTCCGTGTAGACAACATCAACTGCACTGCCCTCATCTACCTTCTTCATTACCCTTTCAAAAAACTGTGTGTGTGTGTGTGTGTGTGTGTGTGTCTGAATGTGAGTGAGTGAGTGTGAGTGAATGAGTGTGTGTGTCTGTGTGTGTATGCATGAGTGTGAATGAATGCGTGATTGAATGAGTGTGTGTGTGTGTGTGTGTATCTGAGTGTGTGTGTGAGCGTGAGTGTGTGAATGAATGTGTGTCAGTGTGTGTGCATGCGTGCGTATGTGTGAGTGAGTGTGTGTGTGTGTGTGTGTATGTGTGTGTGGATGTGTGTGGGGGGGAGTGGGGCTGTGACTGTGAGGTTGTGTGTGTGGATGTTGTGTGTGTGTGTGTGTGTGTGTGTGGGTGCGTGTGGGTGCGTGTGGTGTGGTGTGTGTGTGTGTGTGTGTGGGTGTGTGTGTGTGTGTGGGTGCGTGTGGGGGGTGTGGTGTGTGGGTGCGTGTGGGGGGTGTGTGTGTGGGTGGTGTGTGTGTGTGTGGTGTGTGGGGTGTGTGTGTGGGTGTGTGTGTGTGTGTGGGTGTGTTGTGGGTTGTGTGTGTGTTGTGGGTGCGTGTGGTGGGTGTGTGTGTGTGGGGCGTGTGGGGTGTGTGTGTGTGTGTGTGTGTGGGCATGTGGGTGTGTGTCGTGTGTGGGTGCATGTGGGTGTGTGTGTTGTGTGGGCGTGTGGGTGCGTGTGGGTGTGTGTGTGTGTGGTGTGTGTGTGTGTGTGTGGGTGTGTGTGTGTGGGTGCGGTGTGTGTGTGGGGGGTGTGTGTGTGGGGGGGGGTGTGGTGGGTGGGGTGTGTGTGTGTGTGTGGGGTTGTGGTGGGTGTGTGTGTGGTGTGTGTGTGTGCGTGGTGTGTGTGTGGGGGTGTGTGTGTGTGTGGGTGCGTGTGGGTGTGTGTGGGTGCGTGTGGGCGGCTGATAATGTAGCTGTAAGAATTTTTATTTAATTCATGTTCACAGCCTCAGGCAATGTCGTGTGACAGGTTTTCTCCCAGCAAGTTCAAGGGTTCATTTTCTATTTGAAGCTGCAGGTTTTAAGTCTAGTTTCAGAGATATAGCAAGCTAAAAAGAAGTGTTTCCCTCTCTCCATATTGTTTTGAAAATTATGTTGGTTAGCTGAGGATCTTCCTTTTCTGCAGGGTGAAAACCCTCAGTTGTTGGGGGTTGGACCAGAATCTCTCTGGTGTTTTGGGAAACTGTCTTGTCTTCAAATTATTCTGAGTCTCAAGAGCATTGACTGCAGAATTCCACTAACAGCCTCAATCCCAGTATCACATGAGCATTAGTCTTTGCTGTTTAAACCCGTTTAAACGATTGTTTATAAAAGTTGGTTCAATTGGGACATCTTATATATATTCAGTAAGATTTTTACATTGTCATGGTTGTTTGTTTCTTGTTTGTAATTGATAAAAGTTCTTGCTAATTTTGTTTCTGTATATGTCAACTATGTTCTTCAATAAACTTTGTTTGATAAAAGCTCCCTAGTGTGTCACTTGAATCTCACCTGAAGTGGAACAGATCGTGCTTATCCTATTAAGTTCAAGATGCAAAACTTATGATTCAGGAAGACTTCATAAAGTAGTTTGGAGTTTCTAACCTGAACTATAACAAGTGTGTGTTTGAAACCATAACATGGGCATGTGTGTGTGTGTGTTTGTGTGTGTGTGTGTGTGTGTGTGTGTGTGTGTGTGTGTGTGTGTGTGTGTGTGTGTGTGTGTGTGTGTGTGTGTGTGTGTGTGTGTATCTGTGTGTGTGTGTGTGTTTCAGAATTTTCCCAATGTCTTATGATGACTACTGAGGGTTTGGAACTGCCTGAGTTGGGGAGATGGGAGGGGTGGTTGGGATTGCAGGGGGAGAGGAGGATAGAGAAATGGGCTTTTTGAGATAGGTGGGAGGATCGGGACTGGGCTGAGAATGGTCGGGTGGCTGCAATCAGGGTTTTAGGGGTGCAGTACTGTGAGGGCTGCAGGGCTGGCTGGTGATCCAACTGCCCAGCAATTGGGAGGTAAACAGTTCAGGGCTAGACACGTGCAAAGGCCCATTGGTTTCAATCTCTCCTGCTTGAATAGGCGCTGCTTCTTGAATTGATACTGGTGGCCTCTGCATTGCACAGAGTGTGGGAGATTCTCCTGTGAACTCCCACTAAAAAAAACAGCGTGTATTACACCAGTTATCCTGCAAATTCAATACTGAGAATTATTCTGGGTTCTGAATGTGAGAATGCGTGTGACAGAGTGTGGGTGAGTCAGACAGAGAGGGAATGAATATGACAGAGAGGGGGTGAGTGTGAGGGAGAGAGGGTGAGTGTGATAGAGAGTGAGTGTGACAGAGAGTGAGTGAATGTGACAGAGAAAAAATGTGACAGAATGGGTGAGTGTGACAGAGAATGAGTAAGTGTGACAGAGAATGAGTGAGTGTGATAGAAAGTGAGTGAGTGAGTGTGACAGAGAGTGGGTGAGTGTAACGGAGAATGGATGAGTGTGACAGAGATTGAGTGAATGTGACAGAGAGTGAGTGAGTGTTACAGCAAGTAAGAGAGAGAAAGAGAGTGAATGAGTGTGACAGAAAGTCAGTCAGTGTAACAGAGAGTAGGTGAATGTGGCAGAGAATGAGTGAGTGTGACGGAGAGTGAGTGAATGTGATAGGGAATGTGTGTGAAAGAGAGTGAGTGAGTGTGACAGAGAGTGAGGGAGAATGTGTGTGTGTGTGTGTGTGTGTGTGTGTGTGTGTATATCTGGTTCACACCTAGTTTAAGAATTCTCACTCACACTCACCCCTACGTACCAACAGATACTCACACCTACCCACTCACCAGGAGTGAATGAGTGAGTAAATGAGTGAGTGAATGTGAGTGAATGAGTGAGTGAGTGAATGAGTGTGAGTGAGTGTGTGTGAGTGTGTGTGAGTGAGTGAGTGACTGAGTGAGAGAGATCCCTGAGACAGAGTGAGCTGGAAACACACACGCCTTGTCACATTTTAATGTTCATCTTCATTCCATCTTCATGCCACTGTTTTGAAATGATTATTTAATTGCTTCAATATTGCTTTATTTTTGTTTAGCTAGCTAGTTTTTTCAAACTGAACAATTTGTTGAAAAATATATTTTTCTGAAACTTGCTCATCAGCTCCTTGGGTGAGAGAACAAATAGAAATGAGGCTCCAGGCGAAGGGATCGCAGATGCCTGAACAAGAAGGATAGGAGCAGCAGAGAGACAGGAAGACCAATAAGTACACGGTCCACACTGAGTCAGACACTATCCCAATTTACAATCTTCAATGCTCCTTCTTCCATCGCTCAGTCCTCTGGAAAGTGCTGCTCACAGGATCGAAGTTCATGCTGTGTATTTGTTGTTGAACTTGTTACGCACATGGCCATGGAATTCTGTAAAGCATACCCTGATCTCTAACTGCTGGCTCCAGAAATATGGGAAATGTTATAGTTTGCTACAATAATGTAATCTTCACACTGCACACAGTCTTTTCAACTGTGAGAGGAGGCCACAGACAAGTAGAATGGAAGCTGAGTGAATATTGCCACCTACTGAAGAATTAGAGGATATGAAAAAATAAACTCAATCCTTCGTCCTAAAGTGAAGCAGACAGTTAATAATGTAGTTACAGTCAGCTTATAGCAGACAGGTAGAAATGTAGTTACAGTTGGTTTGTAACAGACAGGTAGAAATGCAGTTGCAGTCTGTTTATAGCAGAGAGGTAGAAATATGGTTACAGTCAGTTTCTCGCAGACAGGTAGAAATGTAGTTACAGTCGGTTTCTCGCAGACAGGTAGAAATGTAGTTACAGTCGGTTTCTCGCAGACAGGTAGAAATGTAGTTACAGTCGGTTTCTCGCAGACAGGTAGAAATGTAGTTACAGTCGGTTTCTAGCAGACAGGTAGAAATGTAGTTACAGTCGATTTCTCGCAGACAATTAGAAGTGTGGTTACAATTGGTTTATAGCAGACGGGTAGAAATGTAGTTACATAGAACATAGAACATTACAGAGCAAAACAGGCCCTTTGGCCTTTGACGTTGCACTGACCAATGAGGAAAAAGCAATGACCCTCTAACCTAAACCATTCCCTTTTCATCCATAAACTTATCTACTAACCTCTTAAACGCCATCAAACTTGGCGCATCTACAACTGCAGCAGGCAGGGCATTCCATACCCTTACCACCCTCTGGATAAAGAACCTACGTCCGATATCCGTCCTATAACTACCACCCCTTAATTTAAAGCTATGACCCCTCGTGCTAGCTTTCTCCATCCTAGGAAAAAGGCTATCACTGTCCACCCTATCTAAACCTCTAATCATCTTATATGTTTCAATAAGGTCTCCTCTTAGCCGCCTTCTTTCTAACGAAAACAACCTCAAATCCCTCAGCCTCTCTTCATAAGACCTGCCCTCCATACCAGGCAACATCCTGGTAAACCTCCTCTGTACCCTCTCCAATGCCTCCACATCTTTCTTATAATGTGGGGACCAGAACTGCACACAATACTCCAAGTGCGGCCGCACTAGAGTTTTGTACAGTTGCAACATGACGTTGCGGCTCCGAAATTCAATCCCCCTACCAATAAAAGCTAAGACTCCATATGCCTTCTTAACAACCTTATCGACTTGATTGCCAACTTTCAGGGATCTATGCACACATACACCAAGATCCCTCTGTTCATCAACACTATTAAGAGTTCTACCATTAGCCCTATACTCTACACATTTGTTATTCCTGCCAAAGTGAATTACCTCACACTTTTCCACATTAAACTCCATTTTCCACCTCTCGGCCCAGCTCTGCAACATGTCCAAATCTCTCTGCAAAGTATAACACCCCTCTTCACTATCTACCGCTCCTCCGACTTTGGTGTCATCTGCAAATTTACTAATCCATCCTTCAATACCCTCATCCAGATCATTTATAAAAATTACAAACAGCAGGGGCCCCACAACAGATCCTTGAGGTACACCACTTGTAACCGAACTCCATGATGAATACTTTCCATCAACCACCACACTCTGTCTTCTATCAGCTAGCCAATTCCTAATCCAATTAGCTAAATCACCCTCTATCCCATACATCTGCATTTTCTGCAGAAGCCTTCCATGGGGCACCTTATCGAACGCCTTACTAAAGTCCATATATACCACATCAACTGCCTTACCCCCATCCACCTCTTTGGTCACTTTTTCAAAAAACTCAATAAGGTTAGTAAGGCACGACCTACCCTTCACAAAACCATGCTGACTATCCCCAATCAATTCGTTTCTCTCTAAATAACTATAAATCCTATCCCTAATAATTCTCTCCAATACTTTGCCCACAACAGAAGTAAGATTCACTGGCCTATAATTCCCTGGAAGGTCTCTCTTCCCCTTCTTGAACAATGGGACCACATTCGCTATCCTCCAGTCCTCCGGAACCATACCCGTAACCAATGACAACCTGAAGATCAGAGCCAGAGGCTCTGCAATCTCCTCTCTTGCCTCCCAGAGAATCCTAGGGTAAATCCCGTCCGGCCCAGGGGACTTATCTAACTTCAAACCCTCAAGAATATCTAGCACATCCTCCTTATCTACTTCAATACTTTCCAGTTTGCAACCCTGTATCCCAGTGTTCTCCACAACTACATTTACATCTCCCTGCGTGAATACCGAAGAGAAATATTTGTTCAGTGCCTCTCCAATTTCTTCAGGCTCCACGCACAACTTCCCACTGCTGTCTATGACTGGCCCTAATCTTGCCCTAACCAATCTTCTATTCTTAACATATCTAAAGAAAGCTTTAGGATTCTCCTTGATCCTATCAGCCAAAGTCTTCTCGTGTCCCCTCTTAGCTCTTCTCAACTCACTCTTTAGCTCCCTCCTGGCTAATCTATAGCTATCCATTGCACTAACTGAGCCTTCAAGCCTCATCCTGACATAAGCCTCCTTCTTCCTTTTAACCAGCGAATTAACTTTTTTAGTACACCATGGTTCCCTTATCCGAACATTTCCTCCTTGCCTGACAGGGACATACTTATCAAGGACTCTCAGTAGCTGCTCCTTGAATAAGCTCCACATTTCAGGTGTTCCCAGTCCCTGTAGTTTCCTAGTCCAACCCATGCACCCTAATTCCCTCCTAATGGCCTCATAATTACCATTCCCCCAGCTATAACTACTGCCCCCACTTTCATGCCTATCCCTATCCATCACTAAGGTGAACATAACCAAATTGTGATCACTATCACCAAAATGTTCACCAACTTCCAAGTCTAACACCTGGTCTGGCTCATTGCCCAGCACCAAATCCAATGTAGCCTCACCTCTAGTTGGCCTATCTACATACTGAGTCAAAAAACCTTCCTGCACACTTTGTATAAAAACTGACCCCTCTAACGAGCTGGAGCTATAGTTATTCCAATCAATATTAGTAAAGTTAAAGTCCCACATAACAATTACCCTATTACTTTCACTCCTGACCAGAATTGACTTTGCAATCCTTGCTCATTGTTCCTGTGGAGCAGCATGGAGAGGCAGCGATTTGGGCGAGTGTAAAGTTCGAGTTTAAGGTAATTTTTAACATTTTCTTTTTGTTAAAGTAGCAAGCGGTGGTAGTTTTTTGCCATTTTTTTAAAACTAACTGGAAACCAGAAGTTATCATAAGGAGGCTTACCGGTAGTTGTAGTTTTTCTCTCTGACTCTATAAATTGGTGTAAAGACGAACACGGGACACAGTGGACAGAGTACCCTTTGTTGTCCAGTACTTCCCCGGAGCAGAGAAGCTACGACATCTTCTCCGGAGTCTTCAACATAGCATTGATGACGATGAACATCTCGCTAGGGCCATAGTGCAATGGATAGCTATAGATTAGCCAGGAGGGAGCTAAAGAGTGAATTGAGGAGAGCTAAGAGGGGACATGAGAAGACTTTGGCTGATAGGATTAAGGAGGATCCTAAAGCTTTCTTTAGATATGTTAAGAATAGAAGATTGGTTAGGACAAGATTAGGGCCAGTCACAGACAGCAGTGGGAAGTTGTGCGTGGAGCCTGAAGAGATTGGAGAGGCACTGAATAAATATTTCTCTTCGGTATTCACGCAGGGTGATGTAAATGTAGTTATGGAGAACACTGAGGTACAGGGTAGCAAACTGGAAAGTATTGAAGTAGATAGGGAGGATGTGCTAGATATTCTCGAGGGTTTGAAGTTGGATAAGTCCCCTGGGCTGGACGGGATTTACCCTAGGATTCTCTGGGAGGCAAGAGAGGCGATTGCAGAGCCTCTGGCTCTGATCTTCAGGTCGTCGTTGGTTACGGGTATGGTTCCGGAGGACTGGAGGATAGCGAATGTGGTCCCATTGTTCAAGAAGGGGAAGAGAGACCTTCCAGGGAATTATAGGCCAGTGAGTCTTACTTCTGTTGTGGGCAAAGTATTGGAGAGAATTATTAGGGATAGGATTTATAGTTATTTAGAGAGAAATGAATTGATTGGGGATAGTCAGCATGGTTTTGTGAAGGGTAGGTCGTGCCTTACTAACCTCATTGAGTTTTTTGAAAAAGTGACCAAAGAGGTGGATGGGGGTAAGGCGGTTGATGTGGTATATATGGACTTTAGTAAGGCGTTTGATAAGGTGGCCCATGGAAGACTTCTGCAGAAAATGCAGATGTATGGGATAGAGGGTGATTTAGCTAATTGGATTAGGAATTGGCTAGCAGATAGAAGACAGAGGGTGGTGGTTGATGGGAGATATTCATCGTGGAGTTCGGTGACAAGTGGTGTACCTCAGGGGTCTGTTTTGGGGCCCCTGCTGTTTGTAATTTTTATAAATGATCTGGATGAGGGTATTGAAGGATGGATTAGTAAATTTGCAGATGACACTAAAGTCGGTGGAGTGGTAGATAGTGAAGAGGGGTGTTATAGTTTGCAGAGGGACTTGGACAAGTTGCAGAGCTGGGCCGAGAGGTGGCAAATGGAGTTTAATGTGGAAAAGTGTGAGGTAATGCACTTTGGCAGGAATAATAAATGTGTAGAGTATAGGGCTAATGGTAGGGCTCTTAATAGTGTTGATGAACAGAGGGATCTTGGTGTATGTGTGCATAGATCCCTGAAAGTAGGCAGTCAAGTCGATAAGGTTGTTAAGAAGGCATATGGAGTCTTAGCTTTTATTGGTAGGGGGATTGAATTTCGGAGCCGCAACGTCATGTTGCAACTGTACAAAACTCTAGTGCGGCCGCACTTGGAGTATTGTGTGCAGTTCTGGTCCCCACATTATAAGAAAGATGTGGAGGCATTGGAGAGGGTACAGAGGAGGTTTACCAGGATGTTGCCTGGTATGGAGGGCAGGTCTTATGAAGAGAGGTTGAGGGATTTGAGGTTGTTTTCGTTAGAAGGGAGGCGGCTAAGAGGGGACCTTATCGAAACATATAAGATGATTAGAGGTTTAGATAGGGTGGACAGTGATAGCCTTTTTCCTAGGATGGAGAAAGCTAGTACGAGGGGACACAGCTTTAAATTAAGGGTATGGTTATAGGACGGATATCAGAGGTAGGTTCTTTACCCAAAGGGTGGTTCGGGAGTGGAATGCCCTGCCTTGCAGCAGTTGTAGATGCGCCAAGTTTGGTGGCGTTTAAGAGGTTAGTTGATAAGTATATGGAAGAGAAGGGAATGGTTTAGTTTGGAGGGTCATTGCTTTTTATATTGGTCGGCGCAACATCGAAGGCCGAAGGGCCTGTTCTGTGCTGTAATGTTCTATGTTCTATTCTATAACGCACAACCTCAAACAGATCATTGTTCGCAGCAAACTACCCAACCTTCAGGAGAACAGTGACCACAATACCACACAACCCTGCCACAGCAACCTCTGCAAGACATGCCGGATCATAGACATGGACGACATCATCAAACGTGAGGATACCATTCACCAGGTACACGGTACATACTCTTGCAACTCGGCCAACGTTGTCTGCCTAATATGTTGCAAGAAAGGATGTCCCAAAGCATGGTGTATTGGGGAGACCATGCAGACACTACGACAGCGGATGAATGAGCATCGCTCAACAATAACCAGGCAAAACAGTTCCCTTCCTGTGGGCGAACACTTCAGCAGTCATGGGCATTCGGCCTCCGACCTGCGGTAAATGTTCTTCAAGGGGGCTTTCGTGATACACGACAGCGCAGAGTCGCTGAGCAGAGACTGATAGCCAAGCTCTGCACACATGAGGACGGTCTTAACAGGGATCTTGGCTTCATGACACACTATCTGTAACTCCCGTAACTTGCCTGGGTTAGCAAAAAACCTCACTTACTGTGCTGTCTGGAGACAATACACAATTCTCTAACCAGTGCTCAGGATTCCCTTCACACACATTGTTAGCCACTTTAACACTTGAATAGCAGGTTAGATGTAAGGATTCGCATTCTAATCAGCAATCTCTGGCTGTCTGTGCTGATGTTGACCTGGACCATTTGATGGGCAACACGACAGCTCAGTGACTATCGCTGCGCTGTGCAGATACATGGATTTGGGCCTCTGTCTGTGGGAGTTTGTGCATTCTCCCCGTGCTTGCGTGGGTTTTCTCCAGGTGCTCCGGTTTCCTCCCACAACCCAAAGATGTGCTCTTAGGCTAATTGGCAAAACAAATTCTCCCTAAATTGTCTCAAATTTGGTTTTTAATCCATAGATCTATAAACATAGACAGGGATCATGGGTAGAGGTGGGAACATCAGGGTGGCGGCGCGGGCTCGTTGGGCCGAAGGGCCTGTTTCCTGTGCTGTTTTGTTCTTTGTTCTTTTGTTCTTTATGTGTGCTATTGCAGACCAGAACACTGCATTTGCCTGAGGAAGACACAGTGTTGAAAGCTCGCAATTTTACTATCAAATAAATTGGTTGGATTAAAAATTGGTGTTGCTAAATTCTTACTGAGTTCTATAAATTGGTACAGAGAGGAAACCCGATACTCTACACAGGTAAAGTATCCTACCCTCCCCCCTCCTCTAACCTAATAATAAAAGTGTGTGGGAAGTTTTTTTTCTCTTTCCTAGAAATAAAGTATCAGGGATGGCAGTGCAGGCAGTACGTTGCACCTCCTGCGGTATGTACGAGGTGAGGGACACCAGTAGTGTTCCTGCTGATTATACCTGCAGGAGGTGTGCCCAGTTGCAGCTCCTTGAGGATCGTGTTAAGGAGCTGGAGCTGGAATTAGAGGAACTCTGGATAATTCGGGAGGTTGAAGCGGATATTGACAGGAGTTACAAAGAGATAGTCACTCCTAAAAGAGATTCTTGGGTAACTATTAGGAAGAGAGGTAAGAAGCAATCGGGGACACAATCCCCCGGGGCTGTTCCCCTCCAAAATAAGTTTTCTGTCCTGGAGGCTACAGTTGAGGAAGAATCAACTGGAGATGGCCAAAGGGAGCAGGTCCCTGGGGGTGAGCCTGCTGGGAATGCTCAGGTGGGTAGGGGGAATAAGAGATTGGGCCTGGTAATTGGAGACTCCATAGTTAGGGGGACAGATAGGACAGTAAATAGTAATAAACGGGACTCAGAGCTGGTGTGTTGCCTCCCAGGGGCCGGGGTCCAGGATGTCTCAGAGAGAGTTTTTAAGATTCTTAAGGGAGAGGGGAGTCAGCCCCAAGTCATAGTTCATGTAGGGATACATGATGTAGGTAGGACAAGAGAAGGGGATATTAAACAGAAATTTATGGAGTTGGGGTGGAAGCTTAGGGCCAAAACAGACAGAGTGTTATCTCTGGACTCTTGCCTGTGCCACGGGATAGTTTAGAGAAGAACAGAGAGAGGGAATGTTTGAACTCGTGGCTGCGGGGATGGTGCAGGAGGGAGGGGTTCAGGTTCTTGAACAATTGGGGCTCATTCTGGGGTAGGTGGGACCTCTACAAGAGAGATGGTCTACACCTGAACCAGAGGGGAACCAATATCTTGGGGGGAAAATTTGCAAAGGCTATGCAGGGGGCTTTAAACTGATTCAAAGGGGTGTGGGATCCTGAGTATCTTGGATGTTAAGAGGGACGAGAATAGGGGGGTCATAGACGAGAACTGTAAAGCACAGCAGCGTACGGGTGGAGTAGGGCATGGTTTGAAATGCGTATACTTTAATGCAAGAAGCATTCACAATAAGGTGGAGGAACTTGCAGCTTGGACCAGTACCTGGAACTTCGATGTTGTGGCCATTTCAGAGACATGGATAGAGCAGGGAGAGGAATGGTTGTTGCAGGTTCAGGGTTCAAATGCTTCAGTCAGAGTAGAGAAGGAGGTAGAAGCGGGGGAGGAGTGGCATTATTAGTCAAAGACTGTATCACAGTGACAGAAAGGAAGTTTGATGAGGACTTGTTTGTTGAGGTAGTATGGGCTGAGATTAGAAACAGGAGAGGAGAGGTCACCCTGTTGGGAGTCTTTTATAGACTTCCTAATTATCGAATGCCTTACTAAAGTCTATATATACCACATCAACTGCCTTATCCCCATCCACCTCTTTGGTCATTTTTTCAAAAAACTCAATTATGTTAGTAAGGCACGACCTACCCTTCACAAAACCATGCTGATTATCCCCAATCAATTCGTTTCTCTCTAAATAACTATAAATCCTATCCCTAATAATTCTTTCCAATACTTTGCCCACAACAGAAGTAAGACTCACTGGTCTATAATTCCCAGGAAAGTCTCTATTCCCCTTCTTGAACAATGGGACCCACATTCGCTATCCTCCAGTCTTCCGGCACTATACCTGTAACCAACGACGATCTGAAGATCAGAGCCAGAGGCTCTGTAATCGCCTCTCTCACCTCCCAGAGAATCCTAGGGTAAATCCCGTCCGGCCCAGGGGACTTACCTAACTTCAAACCCTCAAGAATACAGTCGGTTTGTAATAGATTAGGTAGAAATGTAATTACAATTGGATTCTCGCAGACAGGTAGAAATGCAGTCTGTTTATCGCAGACAGGTAGAAATGTAATTACAGTCATTTTATAGCAGATCGGTAGAAATGTAATTATAGTCAGTTTATAGTAGATACCCCATGTGAAATATATGGTGGCAACTCTTACCACCAGTGGCGAGGTCAGATGCATCTATGACAAGTAGATTGTTGAGGCTGAAATCAGGTCAGGTTTTTTCTCTCATTGATTCTCTCCCTACCTGCCACAGGCCAGCCTGTGATTCAGATCTTGACACCTTCATTCAGAGGTGCTTCTGCCAAGCCATTCATCGAACTGGACATCATTGTTCCCCACACGTGTTACGTTCAACCAGGTGGTGTTGAACATGGAGAAGTCAGGACTTTTGACCTGATCCCATGAGAAGTCCTGGAGTCCAGATAAGGACTCCTGAGGTCACTCTCTCCCAGCTGCATAATATTTACATATTATATATAATATTAATATTAGTGGCAGTGAGCGAGATTGAATATCAGGAAAAGATTGAGGCTGGGTCTCCCCTTCGTTGGAAGTCTTTAAGATTCTGAAAGATATTGATCAGATGGGATACAGACAGGACTGCCAGAAACTGACCACCTCACCCGCTGCTGAGATCTTCCAGTCCCACTGCAGTGGATGGAGTTTGGGCTGAGCGCCAAATTCTCCATTCTCGCTGGCAGCAGAGGCGGAAACAGACGAGGTCAGAGACCCCGACTATAATTTCCTCTTGTAGGGTAGAGTGTGACACAAGGGCGTCACTATAAAGTCATCAC
This sequence comes from Sphyrna mokarran, assembly GCA_024679065.1. Taxonomy (NCBI): domain Eukaryota; kingdom Metazoa; phylum Chordata; class Chondrichthyes; order Carcharhiniformes; family Carcharhinidae; genus Sphyrna; species Sphyrna mokarran. Next base: position 17,547,657 of record JAGIQG010000016.1, on the reverse strand, counting down.
CAAAAAAATTCAATCAGGAATTTGGGAAAAACCTCTTTGCCCAGAGAGCAGCAAGAATTTAGAAGTCGCTCCTACGGGAAGTAGTTGATGAGGATGGTGTAGATACATTTAAGGGGAAGCTGGACAATGTGGGAGATGGGAATAGAGGGTAAGAATACTAGGTTTAGATGAGGAAAGAGGCTCAAATGGAATGTAAACCCCAGCATGGGCTGGCTGGACCAAATGGCCTGTTTCTGGAACTTATCCTGTGTTGTGTTCAAATACCAGAGAATTCCTTCCAATTTGTTTTATTAGTTTATTCGTTAGTGTCACACATAGGGTGGGAGTTTATGACCTCGCTTGGGTGGGATTGTAAAATTCCACCTGAGACCAAAGGATATTCCCATTCTCCAAGCCTCGTCCAATTCTGGGATGGGCGAGGTGGTAACATTCCATTCATATATTCACATTAACACTGCAATGAAGTCACTTTGAAAATCCCCTCGTTTCCACACTCTGGCGCCTGTTCTTGTACATTGAACATAGAACATAGAACACTACAGCACAAACAGGTCCTTCGACCCACAAGTTGCGCCAATCACATCTATACCTACCAAGCCATAGACCTATCTATAACCCCCAATCCCATTGGATCCCATATACTCATCCAGAAGTCTTTTAAAAGACCCCAGCAAGTTCGCCTCAACCACCACCGACGGCAGCTGATTCCATTCACTCACCACTCTCTGAGTGAAAAACTTATCCCTAACATCTCCTCTGTATTTGCTTCCCTGCACCTTAAATCTGTGTCCTCTCGTAGTGACCATTTCAGCCGGGGGAAATAGCCTCTGAGGATCCACCCTATCTATTCCTCTCAACATTTTATAAAAATGGTCGCCTCTCAACCTACGTCTTTCCAGTGAGAAGAGTCCCAGCTCTCTCAACCTATCTTCATAAGGCATGCCTCCCAATCCAGGCAACATCCTTGTAAGTCTCCTCTACACCCTCTCAATAGCTTCCACATCCTTCCTATAGTGAGGCGACCAGAACTGCGCACAATACTCTAAGTGGGGTCTGACAAGGGTCTTATAAAGTTGCAGCATTACCTCCCGACTCCTAAACTCAATCCCTCGATTGAGGACTCAGTCCCAAGCATTGAGAACTCAGCATGACCAATGCACCGAACCAGCATGTGTTTCGCACTGTGGGAGCCCACACAGACGAGGCTAGATTATGTGGAGTCTGCATGGACAAGGACCGAGATATATATCAAACCCGGGTCCTTGGCACTGTGAGGCAGCAGTTTTAACCGCTGTGCAACTGTGTTGCTCCTCACTGGATCAACCTCCTGGAAGGCTGTGTAGCTGGTTAGTACAGGAAGGGTTCTGCCTGATCAGAATTGGAAGTAGAACATGTGCTCACTGGCCTTTCACACCCTGTCCATTCCCTTCCATTTATGACTGGTTCTGGATGAGAGAACAGTCGTTAACTCTGATTGAACACATTGCTGGAAGGTCGCTCACACGATCTCCACCTCAAGTCTCACCCACACCCCTTCAATCCCTACCACTGGTAAAAGTATCCTCACCCTCCCTTCAGTACAGTAGGGATCCTATCAGCCCATCGAGTCTACACTAACCAGTCCTTTTGTAATCCGATTGGGTGATTCTTCACTGGTGGCCAGCAGCTTTTGATCATGGGTCTGGTATTTTGCCAAACAGATGTGCCAGAAAACAATAAGAATGTTCTTCGGTTGCCTCTACGATTCTTTGTTTGTTACAGTGAGAGACAGTCCTTCATTCCTGCACATCTGGAACAATGTTAGCAAGCCGAAGAGATCCCCAGTTTGGGAGTCGCAAGGCCATTGATTTTCTCAAATTCCCATGCTTTAACTGAGGGCCATCATTGGTTGGTTTGCTGGGCTGTCTTTTAAGAGACTTTTAGATAAGTACATGGAACTTAGTAAGATAGAGGATTATAGGTAAGCCTAGTAATCTCTAAGATAGGGACATGTTCGGTACAACTTTGTGGGCCAAAGGGCCTGCAGTGTGCTGTAGTTTTTCTATGTTTTCTATGTCTGCCTGTGACAGGCTTAACAACAGATAAATGAGGCAGAAATTGAGCATTGTGCAATAAGGCACTGTGCAGTAGAGCGAACCAAATCAATCATAAAACTATCTGCGGTTTCCTCTCATTAGCAATTCCAGACAGCTTCATCATTTCACTTCAAATACATCGCCCAGACCCACATAAAACCCTTGTGGAAAGAGGTCCCTGTAGAACTGATTACTGACAACCCTTCTCAGTAACAGGAAACAGCTCTATTTGTGACTCCAGAGACTGGGAACTAACATGCTGCCAAGATTGAAGAGCTTTTGATGTCATTTCTCCTGCGTTTATTATAAAATGAATCATAGAATCCCCTGCAGTGCAGAAGGAGGCCATTTAGTCCATCAAGACTCTCTCTGACAGAGTAATTCATCCGAGCCCTTTCCTCCAACCTGATCCCCGTAACTCCATAGTAAAAGGAAATTTACCATGGCCAAACCCCCCACCTAACCTTCAGATGGTTAGAGAATGGGAGGAAACCAGAGCATCTGGAGGAAACCCATTCAGACACGGGGAGAACGGGCAAAGTCCACGTAGTTACCCAAGTCCAGGATTGAATCCAGGTCCCTGGCTGTGAGGCAGCAATGCTAACCACTGTGTCACCGTGCCACCCTGCAAAAAAAACTAGCATTTGAATAGCAACTTTCACCAACTTCGGGACATCCCGATCCATCTTAGAGCAACTGAAGTATTTTTTTTTGAGTTGTGGTCACTGCTGCAGTATAGGAAACAGGTTAGCCAATTTGTACACAGTAAGATCCCACAAGCAACAATGTGAGAATGACCAGAGAATGTATTGGATTTCAGTGATATTGGATGATGAATGAGTATTAACCAGAACACCGGGAAGGAACTCTCTGCTCTGAGTGGGGGAGTGGGATGATTGAAACATAGAAATATAGAAGCTAGAAGCCCTTTGAACCCACTCTGCCATTCATTATGATCGTAGCAGATCATCAAATTCAATATCCTGATCCCCTCCCCATCTCATCACCCCTCCATATCCTTTGATCCGTTTAGCCCTAAGAACTGTATTCAATTTCTTCTTAAAATCACACAATGTTTTGGCCTCATTCTACATTTACTAGGATGCTACTGTGACTTGATGGTTTGAGTGAGAAGGAGAAGCTGGATAGACTGGGACTTTTTCCCTGGGACAGAGGAAGCTTAGAGGGATCTTATAGAGGCCTATAAAATAATAAGGATATAGATCAGCTAGATAGATAGTCAACATCTTTCCCCAGAGGTAGGGGAGCCTAAAACTAGAGAGCATAGATTTAAATTGAGAAGCGAGAGATGCAAAAGAATCCCAAGAGGAAATTTTTTTCATAGAGAGGATTGTGAGCATCTGGAACACGCTGCCAGAGGTAGTAGTAGAAGCAGATATAATTTTGTCTGTTAAGAAATATTCATGTGGGTAAGATACATATAAAGGGATGTGGGCCAAATGTGGGCAATTGGGACTGGCTTAGTGGTAAAAATTGGTGGCATGGACAAGTTGGGCTGAAGGATCTGTTTCTATGCCATAAACCTTTTCTCCCTAAATTGTCTCAAATTTGGTTTTTAATCCATAGATCTATAAACATGGACAGGGATCGCGGGTAGAGGTGGAAACATCGGGGTGGCGGCGTGGGCTCATTGGGCCGAAGGGCCTGTTTCCCGTGCTGTTTTGTTCTTTATTCTTTGTTCTTTCTGTGGTAGTGAATTCCATTCTCTGGGTGAAGAAACTTCTCCTCACCTCAATTCTAAAAGGTTTACCTCTTATCCTCAAATGATGACCTCTGGTTCTGGCCTTGTCCACAGTCAGGAACCATCTTTCTAAATCTACCCTGTCTAATCCTGTGTTAATTGGACCTCAGTTCAATCACAAAGGTGAAACCTCTGATAGTGCAGCGTTGCACTACCGTGTCAGCCTAGGTTATTGTTCCTGGAGTACCAATGTGAACTCATGTACTTGTGTCTCAGCAATAAGGGAGTTACATAGAGTTACACAGGCAATACCAGGAATAGATCTCTCTCATCTCTGTGCAGTGAATGGAATGACCATCATGATTGTGCAGATCTCTCCCCTCTACTTTGATTCCCATTTACTGTAAGCCAATGTACATCCCAACAAATAATGCACAGCTCATTCATTATGGCTTCCTCTAACCTGACTTACTTTGCTATTATCGTTCATACGATTCTTGTTGGTGCTCTTCTATAATATAATCTCTTGACTCAAACGGACCATTGAGATCAGATAGTGTGTCCGATCTGAAACTATGACAAGATGGGGCACAGGGAAGAGATAGAAAATCTGACAAACTGGTGCAACAACAGAGATTGCTCTCTCAGTATCTACAAAATGAAGGAGATAGTCATTGACTTCAGGAAGTATAGCGGAGAACATGACTCTGTCCATATCAATGGGAACAAGTAAAAATGGCTAAGAGCTTCAAGGTTTTAGGTATAAATTATCAACAACCTGACCTGGTCCCTCCATGCAGACTACAGTTAAGAAAGCCCACCAACACCTCTACTTTCTCAGAAGATTAAGGAAACTTGGCATGCCTGCTAAAACTCTCATCAACGTTTAGAGGTGTACATAGAAAGCATTCCTTCTGGTTGTATCACAGTTTGGTATGGATTTTGCTCTGCCCAAGACCACAAGGTTCATAAACAAAGTCCAGTCCATCACTCAAACCAGCCTTTCGCCACTGACTCTGTCAATACTTCCCGCTGCCTTGGAAAAGCAGCCAGCATAATCAAGGACCCTACGTACTCTAGGCATTGTCTCTTCCACTTTCTTCCATTGGGAAAAAGATACAAAAGCCTGTAGTCACATACCAACCGATAAAAGAATATCTTCTTCTCTGCTATCATCAGACTTTTGAATGGATTTACCATACATTAAGTTAATCTTTCTCTATACCCTAGCTATGACTGTAACATTACATTCTGTACTTTCTCCTTTCCTTCTTGATGAATAGTATGCTTTGTCTGTAGCAGCAGGAAACAGTACTTTTCATTGTGATACATATGATAATAATAAATCAAATCAAATCAAAACAAATGACAGGCTAATGGGAAACACCATTAGCATTGATATGTCTGTCAAGAGGGCATTGCCCTCAGTGGACCATGGGGCAAACCTCCAGAAGACCTTTCACCATCCCTCACAATCCATGTTGAAATTTGAACAAAGATCCCCACTTTCTTCCCTGACAGTTACTCTCTTCTTTTCCTTAACGTGATTCCCTGTCGTCTGACACACCTTCTGGCTGCCATCATTTCCCATGGAATCAAAGCTCATTGCACTTCTCAACTCATTCAAACATTGAAACTCCTTCCCCTTCACAATGATCCCATCCCCCAGCTGTCTAAAACACTGAGTAGGACTTTTCAGAGGTATTAGGGGATCCGGCGACTGGAGCCAAAACTGAGAGTGGGGTGACCCCACTTTAACAGGTGAAGGAATCTGGGACTATCAGTTACACTGGTAGTCAATGAAGTGCCTAAAAACAAGTATTGAGATTTACAGCCGAATAAACAATCAAAATTAAAGATAGCATAAACTTAATAAGAAAGCATGTATTAGCATGAAAGTCAGAAGATTGGACAGGATATAATGAGTATCAAAGAATAACGAAAGGATTAATAAGGAGAGAAAAAATAGAGCATAGGAGAAAGATTGCTAGAAATATAAAGACAGACTGTAAGAGTTTCTATAGATATTTAAATGAGAAAAGAGTTAAGAAAGTGAGGATTGACCGTATGGAAAGTGCTTCTGAGGTATTAACAATGGAAAATGAATTAAACAGGAATTTTGCATCTGTCTTTACCAAAGAGGGCACAAGTTTCGGGAGAAAGGATGTAGGGGGGTGGGGGGGGTATATGATAAAGGGTAGACCTATTAAGAGTATAGAAACACAGAGGGACCTGGGGGTGCAGGTGAACAAGTCTCTGAAGGTGGCAGAGCAAGTGGAGAAGGTTGTGAAGAAAGCATATAGTATGTTAGCCTTTATAGGAAGGGGTATAGAGTACAAAAGCTGGCCTTTAATGTTGCAGTTGTATAAAACGTTGGTTAGACTTCATTTGGAATACTGCGTCCAGTTCTAGTCGCCTTACTACCGGAAGGACGTGGAGACTCTGGAGAGAGTGCAGAGGAGGTTTACCAGGATGCTGCCTGGTATGGAAGGTCTGAGTTACGAGGAGAGGTTAGGCAAGTTGGGACTGTTTTCCTTAGAAAGACGTAGACTTAGAGGAGATCTAATAGAGGTGTACAAGATTATGAGGGGTATAGATAGAGTAAACAGGGTTAAGCTTTTTCCTAGGATGGACTCGAATAGCACGAGGGGTCATGGGCTTAGGGTGAGGGGGGTAAGGTATAATTTGGTTGCTAGAGTGAGTTTTTTCACACAGAGGGTGGGGGGGGGTATGGAATGTACTGCCAAGTAAAGTGGTGGAGGCAGGTACTCTGGAGTAATTTAAGAAATACTTAGATGGGCGCATGAACAGAATGGGAATGGAGGGGTATAGAAAACTGATTTAAAATAGGGATCATGAACCTTGGGAGTCCCTGGGAAGTGTGTAAATAGATGATGATATTGATGTACTTGTTCTTATCCCACAGGTGCTTTGGTCCACCTTGTTGTCTAACAAGGGGCATATACACAATGGGTCGTGAGAGGGCTGCTCTTGGATTTTTTTTCAAGAGTATCCTAGTGCTTCATGTCGTTAGTGTACTCTTGATCTGGACCATTTGATGGGCAATACGACAGCTCAGTGACTATCGCTGTGCTGTGCAGATTCATTGATTTGGGCCTGTGTCTGTGGGAGCTTGCGCATTCTCCCCGTGCTTGCATGGGTTTTCTCTGGGTCCTCCGGTTTCCTCCCACATCCCAAAGATGTGCTCTTAGGCTGATTGGCAGAAGACATTCTCCCTAAATTGTCTCAAATTTGGTTTTTAATCCATTGATCTATAAACATGGACAGGGATCGCAGGTAGAGGTGGGAACATCTGGGGTGGCGGCGCGGGCTCGTTGGGCCGAAGGGCCTGTTTCCCGTGCTGTTTTGGTCTTTGTCCTTTGTAAGTTACATCCCAGAAAAAGCCATAAATCAGGAAGTGGAAGAGAGGGAGGAACTCAAGAAAATCACCAGGGGGAAGTGATACTGACCAAATTTTGACAAATCCCCTGATCCAGATAGACTTTATTCTAAAGTCTTAAATGAATGGCTAATGAGAAATGATGTGTTGATTTTGATTTTCCAAAATTCCCTAGATTTAGAGAAGGTTCCATTAGATTGGAAAATAGTAATTTAACTCCTGTATTTAAAATAGGGAGGTAGATAGAAATCAGAAAACTACAGCCTAACATCTGCCATAGGGAAAAGTTGAAAGCCATTATTAAAGGTGTTTTAGCAGCATATCTGGAAAAGTTCAGGACAATCAGGCAGAGTCAACATGGTTTTGTAAAAAGGAAATTATGTTTACCCAATGTATTGAAATTCTTTGAAGGAGTAACGTGTACTGTGGATAAAGGGAAATTGGTGGATGAACTGTACTTCGATTTCCAGAAGGCATTTGATAAAGTGCCACATGAATGGTTGTTGCAGAGAATAGAATGGGTAACATTTTGACATGGACTGAAGATTGGCTAATTAATAGAAAAGAGATAGTAAGCATAAATGAGTCTTCTACTGGTTGTTTGGATGTCACACAGCATGTATCAAAGGGATCATTGCTGGGGCCTTGACTTCTTACAGTTTATATAGAATAAGCCTCACAGCACCAGAGACCCAGGCTCAATTCCAGCCTCAGGTCACTGTGTAGAGTCTGCACATTCTCCCCATGTCTGCATGGGTTTCCTCTGGGTGCTCCGGTTTCCTCTTACACTCCAAAGATGTACACGTTAGCTTGATTGGGCATGGTAAATTGCCCCTCCATGTCAGGAGGATTAGCGGGTAAATATGTGGTAGCTACAGCGATAGGGCCTGGATGTGATTGTTGTCAGTGCAGACTCAATGGGCTGAATGGCCTCCTTCTGCACTGTAAGGATTCTATGAAACAGATTGGAAAGATTCACAAAGCTGTGCGATGTTTATGTCTGGGTTCAGGGGCCTGACTTAGAACTCAAGGTTCTCATGTGTTGTGAAGGGTGTTTTGCTGCCAGATTCTGGAGCTGTGCTCTGATTCAGCAGACTGACGCCCAGTGCAGACACCACAGAAGAATCCGATATGTCTGCGGTTTGAGTATCCCTCATTATGGAATGTTTATGGGATTAAGCATAATGGTTTTGCAGCTTTGGATTGAAGCCAAGTGCCTTGATGTTGTGGCACATCTGAGGAACTGGTGGCAGGAGTGGCTTAGCCGCAGTGTCCACGTTCCTGGCCCGTATGCCAAGCTCTACCCACGGAGTGTGAGGGAGATTACTCTAAACGTTTAAGAAGTAGCCAGGGTCACCTCAGGTCATCACGGAAATGACTTCAATCAAACATCAATGACTCCACAAAACGTCAGTGCAAATTAGAAAGGCCCACTTTTTACAGCAGACAGCCACAAAACATCCTAACCATTCCATCAGAGGGAGAGGGAGAGAGAATGAGGGTGAGAGTGGACAGGGAGGGTGAGGGAAAATGAGGGGGAGGGGAGGGAAAATGAGGGGGGAGAAAGGAGAATGAGGGAGGGGGAAGGTGAAAGAGGGGAAAGGGAGGGGGAGAGAGGGAGAAGGAGGGGGAGGGAGAAGGAGAGAGAGGGAGAAGGAGGCAAGGAGAAAGATGGGGAGGGAGAAAGGGAGAGGGGGCAAAGAGGGTAGGGAGAGAAGGGAGGAAGAAAGAGGTGAAGGGAGAGATGGGGAAGGGAGAAAGAGGGGAGGCGTGAAGATGGGACGGAAATAAATTGGGTGCTTGCAACGAAGGAAACAGTCTCTAATATATACAATTGTCACATGGGGTGTTCAGATCCTACAAGCCAACAAGAGAAACACAGAATGATGCCAGTTAGTAAATTTGTGTTCTTACTGATTTGCTGATTTGTTCTGTCAGTTTCTCTCACGAAGCAAAGATGTTGCTGTGCCGTCGATATCTGTGTTTGATCCCACTGACAGACACTGGAGCAGTATTACCGATGGACGCGGGGAGAATGACAATCATCACGGCTTGTCCAGAAATCCTCTCTTCCCCTCCTCAGACACTCAGAGACACTGCGACATTATTGCAAGCATCAGAAAGAGAGAATTGTGTAAAGTGGCAGAACTCAAACTGGGACCAAAGAACGTGTCAGCATTTACATGGCACTCTGTGAGAATCTGCTGGTTGCCTCATGGAACCAGGGTAAAAATGTCATTCAGTACCTTGTTATTTAAGTTACCGTTTGCTGTCTGTTATTGTTAGTGTTTTTATGGATTTTATTTGTGTATTGCTGTATGTTTCCAAGCAGGACACCGAGTTTGAACCTATTTGAGGTGGGGTTGTTGGTCAGTGTACTTTGCTGTAAGGATAAAGAACACAGGCTACAGGGCACTCTCAGATGGTATCTAGGGCAGGGTCATATCCCTGTATGCAAAGCTGCCTCCCTACACATTAACCTGCTTAAGCTGATAGTGCAACCATCTCCACTTGGCCTAGGTTGAAAGTTCAGATTGCAGACCTTACCCACATGCATAAGGCAACACAACAGCTCAGTGACTATCGCTGTGCTGTGCAGATACATGGATTTGGGCCTGTGTCTGTGGGAGTTTGCGCATTCTCCCCATGCTTGCATGAGTTTTCTCCGGGCACTCCGGTTTCCTCTCACATCCCAAAGATGTGCTCTTCAGCTGACGGGCAAAACAAATTCGCCCTAAATTGTCTCACTAATTTTGGTTCCGATGCAGATTTCCATACCAATGCAGATTTCTGTAAACATAGAAAGGGATCACAGGTGGAAGTGGGAACGTCGCGGAGGCGGCGCGGGCTCGTAGGGCCAAAGGGCCTATTTCCATTGCTGTTTTGTTCTTTTTTATTCCAGTGTCAGCACAGTGGGAATTCCACCCTTGCTCGTAGGTCTCGTGGCAGGATTTGAGGCTACATTTGGCCATTCAAGAGTCAGTCTAAATAAACTCAGGAGCTCTGTTAGAGCCCAAACAACAGCGACGAGCCAAAGGGGATTTAGTCTCGCTTCAGTTGCTACATTATTTGGCCCCTGGTGGGCAAGATCATCAATGGTGAAAAGGTAACTCAGAGGGAAATAAAGGCTGTCAGTACTCAACACATCTGGCACTATGTGTGGAGAGACACACTAGAGTTAATAGATGCTAGTTTGACCATGATGACACACCCACAGCAGCGGGGACCGTAAAGGGGTCAGGAACCTGGCTGCTGCAGGGATTGGTGTTTAATTCAGCCATTCTATTGACATCCTGCTTCCAGGTTTTCCAACCAACCAGAGTGTTGTTGTCATGGTGACCCGTGCCTGCCAATGGAAGACTCTATATTTAAAAGGCTCTTGGCAGGTCTTAGAATGACAACATTCCCAATTCATACAGTGCAGAAGGAGGCCATTTGGCCCATCGAGTTCTTACCTAGGCCCTATCCCTGTAACACCACTAATTTACCCCACCCCCATCTCTCTAACCTGAACATCCTGGGACAATTGAGCCTGGCCAACCCACCTAACCCACACACCTTCGGACTGTGAGAGGAAACCGGAGCACCTGGACGAAACCCACGCAGATATGGGGAAAATGCGCGAACTCCACACAGACAGACACCCAAGGTTGGATACGAACATGGGTCCCTGGCACTGTGAGGCAACAGTGCTAACCACTGTGCCACTGCTGATAATTCAGATAGCAGAAAAATGGAATGAGACACGGGAAGGCCACAAGCCACCCTGGGTCTCTTCACTGGAAGACACTGCAAGGGCCCACCGCCATCATACATTATCGCCCTCGGGTGGTTGGAGGTCCATTCCCATGTAGACATGTCCATTTTGTAATTCTTATGGTACAGTTCGATTTATTTGAGCTCAGCAGTTCACCTCAGCACTGTTGATACTGTGATCCAGTCTGTGAGCCAAAGACAGTCCACTGGCATAGTGGCAGAGGAACATTTTCACACCTCTTATGCAGCATATACACATTGGCCTCCACCTTACCCCATTATTAACATTATTGTAACAGCAGAAAATATGGCAGCAATACATTGGGAATTAAAGCAGTGTTACCTAAGAAAGATCAAGACAATTAATTAATTTGATCATTAGCATCTGCACTTTGACACTTAACCCTAGTTTGCCCACTTCCTTGTTAATGGTCTCACCTAGAAGATGAGAATCAAAAAACATTTGGGGGGAGGGGTGGTTGAATAGCTAGGCTGAATTATCCTTAAAGTCAGCGGGATTAGCAGGGTGGGGCTACTGGGTGCAATTGTTGATGGTATAGGCTCAATGGCTTGGTCTAATGCTACACTGTAGGGATGCCATGATTCTAAAGGCCAATCTTCTTTGTGGATTCAAGTTTTTTTCATTAGTGTCACAAATAGGCTTATGTTAACATTGCAATAAAGTTATTGTGAAAATCCCCTAGTCGCCACATTCCATGCCTGTTTGGGTACACTGAGGGAGAATTTTAACATGGTCAATACACCTAACCAGCACATGTTTGCTTGAAATCAAAGAAGGTCATAGGACAGGTATTGGATTCACTATTCTGCAAGAAATGGACTTACTGGAACTGATGTTAGGGCAGGCAGTGAATCACTGCCCTGTTGTGGCAGACAAGTTGACAATGAAAGAATCTACGTCATTCACTTTGATTAGACAGACTATCCATCTACATTGTGGTTTTCAGACTGAGGGTTCCCACTCTTAGACTAAGCTGATTACAAAACGCAGTCAGATGAGGGACAAGAGGATTTGTATATAACTGCTTGCTGAAAGGTGGGTCCAATTATCGCAGTCAACATCTTCACCAAAATGGGCAAGTGTCATTCTTATTGGAGAACATTGGGCTACTCATTCACTCTAGCCTCGTGAAATAAAGGCATTGCACTGAGCTCAAATTGTATATATTGGCATCTGTCAAGCCCCGAGAGTGTCCAATCCATGGATGTGCTGTTAGATGAGATTCCCACTGTTGCTGATGCCAAGCCTCCACTTGTTCCTTTCTGGAATATCGCACCACTGTTTTTCAGCTAACAAGACTAGACTCTGTAAACCCCCTTCCTTCACTGGTGTCATTCCCATCAGATAAGTTGGTGGGTAAAACAGATAAACTTTTCTCAACAAAAAAAGTTTGATATCAGATCAAGACTATCAATGCACGGTCAAAGTCAGTAAGATAGCTACCACCTTGGATGACAATGGTGATATCATCACAGATATCCATTTAGATGAAGGGGATATGAACATACAAACACATGAACATATGAACATACCAATTAGGAATGGATACAAGCCTAGTCAACCCAATATCTCCTTCTAAGGCATCCTGCCCTTTCGGAGTAACATGACACAGTCGCTTAGCAAGAAATACAAATGTAAGCACTGAGAGCTGTTTTCCAAATGTGTTCTTGTGGATCCAGATCACATCCTGCCTCAGCACACACACATTCTCAGTCCCATACATGCCTATAGGATTATGATGACATCATCAATCCAACATTCCCAGGATAACAGTGAAAAAGCTGGATGTCAACTTAGTTTATTTATTTATTACAGTCACACAAGAAGGCTTACGTTAACACTGCAACAAACTAACTGTGAAAAATCCCCTAATCACCACTCTCCGGTGCCTGTTCGGGTACATTGTGGGGGAATTTAACATGGCCAATGCACCTAACCAGCACATCTTTCAGATTGTGGTAGGAAACTGGAGTACCCGGAGGAAACCCATGCAGACATGGGGAGAACGTGCAGACAGTCACCCAAGCTGGGAATCAAACCCAGGTCCCTGGCTCTGTGACTGCGCTAACCACTGTGCCACCTTTGTTGCCTCCTCCAGAGAATACAATATCATTCCACACTGTGTTCTGGAAAACCTGATCACTGGCGTTCCCTTATACCGCAGTGACCCACTACATCATCGATCACCCAATCGCAATCCCATCTGCCTGACATGGCTGCCTACGTTAAATGGGCCATTAGTGACTCTCATGATACTGCTTTCTCTGGACTATTCCTCACACTGTCATCCCTCTGCTTTCGAGTGACCCCCCAGAGCTGACTGATATCTCATTCACTCCCGACATGGTTAAATATCAGAAACAATTGATTTTGATTCTGACAAGGTGCGTCTCTTTTCCACCGCTGCATTCATCATTGATAATGGATGACTCAATACCTCATGGCAAACTCTCCCGGGTTGTACTTTGGGCTTTGCCCACCTTCGATCCCCACACTGACTGATCCCGCCCCTCGGATTCCCAGCCTGTTTGGAGACGAGCAGCTTCAGGAATTCTGCACCCACTTTGCATTCGGAAGATTCACAAGATATACGAGCAGAATTAGGCCATTCACCCCACAGAGACTGCTCTGCCATTTGATTGTGGCTGAAATAGGGGCATACATGCAATGGGTCGTGAGAGGGCTGCTCTTGGATTTTTTTTCGAGAGTACCCTAGTGCTTCACGTTGTTAGTGTACGCTTGACCTGGACCATTTGATGGGCAACACGACAGCTCAGTGACTATCGCTGTGCTGTGCAGATACATGGATTTGGGCCTGCGTCTGTGGGAGTTTGTGCATTCTCCCCGTGCTTGCGTGGGTTTTCTCCGGGTGCTCCGGTTTCCTCCCACATCCCAAAGATGTGCTCTTAGGCTAATTGGCAAAACAAATTCTCCCTAAATTGTCTCAAATATGGTTTTTAATCCATAGATCTATAAACATAGACAGGGATCACGGGTAGAGGTGGGAACATCAGGGTGGCGGCGCGGGCTCTTTGGGCCGAAGGGCCTGTTTCCTGTGCTGTTTTGTTCTTTGTTCTTTGTTCTTTGAAATGCTCCTCATTCCCCATTTTCCTGCCTTCTCCCCAAAAAACTTCAACCCATACCAATTAAAAAACCTGTCTAATTCCTCCTTAACTATATTCACTGTCCCAGGGATCCACCGCACTTTGGGGTATGGAATTCCACGGATTCACAACTCTTTGGGAGAAGTAGTTTCTCCTCAACTCTATTTTAAATTTGCTACCCTTATCCTCTCATCCTAGAATGCCCCACAAAACAAGCATCTACGTCTACTTTATCCATACATTCAGAGATTAAAAAACCTCAACTAGAATCCCATAGTGGAGAAGACAGTGTGGGAAGTGGAAGGTGAACATCTGCGCCACAAACCATCAAAGATCCTGTCGCACCTTTGGCCCTCCCCACCACCAATTCAGAACTTATCCCACATCCCCGCTCCTGAGGTGTCTCATTGAGAGTTCGTACGCAGAGAGCAGTTCATCAATGCTCAGATTCCCCAGTCTGACTCAAGGCTTCTTGAAACTCAACATTAGCTCCACTGGGTCAGTCACCCATTTAGTCAGAAATCCAAGCCCCTGCAGCAGGAGTGCAGCCAACCCTCACCTTGGTTGATGTGAGGGTTCTTCCCAATCACAATGCCACAGGGTTAGCTCTGAGATGACAGCTGGTGCAACATTCACCAACTCCCCATCAGCTCCCCAGTCTCACACTTTACTGAATCAGGAGATCTGAATTCTGCAAAGGTCCCTTCCTTCTGTACTGGCTCTGCAATCTGCTCTGTTTCCAGCTATATTTTAGCAGCCACAGTGAACGCTCCCCACCAGTCCAGCCCGGTCCCACAAACACCAAAGTACAACGTGAAGTGTCTCCACCTTCCACAGCTTCCCTGTCCTTGCCCCTGACACAGTCACCCTGACACAGGCCCAGCCCAGGCCCCTGCTCTGATACAGGCCCATCCCAAGCCCTGGTTTGAATGGGCCTTCAATACACTAAACCAGCTGTTCTTCTGGCCATTTGTCCTGTTCCCTGAATCTGAGAATCCTCCCAAAACATCTGGCAGATTTTGTACTTTCAGGATTAATGCCAGTATTTGGGGTGGAATAAACAGTGGTTGGAGCGTGATCAGCCTGAGAAATACTTTTGTCCCATTTGCTGCCATTCTGCTGAATGTCTTTGTAATTAGCTTCCACAAAAACATTTTTGTTTCTAATGTTTATGATGCAGCTTTGTTTGGGCTCCTACATTCAGAGTTCATTTTGATAAGAAGAAAGTTTTTGAATATATTAATCTTGGATATTTCTTGGCATTGTTAGTGAATCCAGGATGGGAACTGGATATACAGAGATGAGAAAAGGGTCACACCATCCTACGTAATCGCCCCCTGGTGACTGGGAGGTCTTTCCCATGAAGTCGGTCATCTTCCATCGTTTATTGTCCTCCTCAATATCATGGTTGCATTAAAGCTTTATACTCTCATGAAGGTAAACATGTATCGCCCTGGGGTGCATGGTAAGTGACAGAATATTAATAATATTGCTTTAAAACAGAGGCTGGACCATTTTCAGGTACTGGCTCCTTTCTGGGTTTTGCCATCTTCCCGGAGAGGACAGATAAAGGGACCATAACCAAGGCCTCAAATCAGAGCAGTGGGAGGGCTGTGCAGGAAGGAGGGCCAATCAGATAGTCAGAGATTGTGGGCAGCTGCAAGTCTCACTGAGTGAGATGGGCAATATCATTGGACAACGGGCAGGATACCTCTGAAGTCTTCCAAAATTCAGCCCAATAGAATGTGGTCAGAATGCAAGGCCATCAGAGTAGATTGAGTGAGGTAGGGAGGGCGGTGGAGGTGGTGGTAGTGGGGAGGAAGGGGTACCAGAAGTGTGTGCTCTTCATATGATATTCATAAGACCATAACATCATAATTTATAAGAGCAGAACTAGGCCATTCGGTCCATCGAACCTGCTTCATCAATCAATCATGGCTGATAGGTTTCTCCACATTTCTCTGCACATCTCCACCACACTCTCAGACAGTACGTTCCAGATCCTAAATACTATTTGTATGAATCTGTTTCCACCACATGCTCTGACAATTTCCAGATGCTGACCACTGAGTGTATGAATCTGACACAACAAATTTTAAGGGAGTGCATTTTGGATCCTAGTCACTCGATCTGTGAATCTGTCCCCATCACACTCTCAGACAGTACATTCCAGATCCTAACCATTATCTGTGTGAATCTGTCCCCATCACACTCTCAGACAGTACATTCCAGATCCTAACCATTATCTGTGTGAATCTGTCTCCACCACACTCTCAGACAGTACATTCCAGACCTAACCGTTATCTGTGTGAGTCTGTTTCCACTCTCAGGCAGTGTATTCCAGATCCTAACCACACACTGTGTGAATTTACCTCCACCGCACTCTCTGACAGTACATTCCCGATCTGAGCCACTCGCTGTCTGAATCTGTCTCCACTACTTTCTAGACAGTTTATTCCAGATCCCAACCATTCACTGTGTGTATCTGCCTCCAACACACTCTCTGACAAAGTACTCCAGATCATAACCACTCACTGTTTGAATCTGTCACCACCACACTCTCAGACAGCACATTCCAGATCCTAATTACTCATTGTGTGAATCGGACTCCAACACCTCTTACAGAGTACATTCCAGATCCAAAACTCTATCTGTGTGAATCTGTTTCCCCCACATTCTCAGACAGTGCATTCCCGATCCTAATCACTCGCTGTATGAATCTATCTCCACTATGCTCTCAGACAGAATTTTCCAGGTCCTAACCACTTGCTGTGTGAATCTATCTCCCTTACATTCTCAGACAGTACATATAGAAGCTAACCAGTCACTGAATGAATTTCTCTCCATCACATTCTCAAATAGTGCATTCCTTATCTGAACCACTCACTATGTGTATTCATCTCAGCCATACTCTGAGACAGTGTATTATCGATCCTAACCACTCGCAATATGAATCTGTCTCCGCGACACTCCCAGAGAACATATTCCAGATCTTAAACACTTGCTGTGTGACTCTGTCTCCAACACACTCTCAGACAATGCATTTCAGATCCTAACCACTCAAAATGTGAATCTGTCTCCACCACACTCTCAGACAGAACTTTCCAGATCTTAACCAGTATCTGTGTGAATCTCCCTCCGCCACAATCTCAGACAGCATGTTTGAGTTCTGAAACAGTCACTGTGTGAATCTGTCTCCATCACACTCTCAGACAGTGCATTCCAGTTCCAAAGCACTCACTGTGTAAATCTGTCTCCAACACATTCTCCGACAGTGTATTCCAGAACCTAACCACTCTCAATGTGAATCTTTCTCCACTGTCCTTGCAGATAATAAAATCCAGATCCTCTGATTCACACACTCACTGTGTGAATCTATCCCCACCACATTCTCAGAAAGTGCATTTAAGACCCTAACCACTCACTGTGTGAATCTGACCTCACCATACCCTCAGACAGTTCATTTCAGTTCCTGACAATTAGTGTGTGAATCTGTCTCCACAACACTCTGAGACATTACATTCCAGATCCTAACCACTCGCTGTGTGAAGCTATCTCCATCACAATCTCATACTGTACATTCTAGATCCTAACCACTTCTTGTGTGAATCTGTCTCCACCACACTCTCAAAGTCAGAATGTTTCAGGTCCTAACCACTCCGTGTGTGTACCCATCTCGGCCATAATCTGAGACAGTTTATTCTGAATCCTAGCCATTCACAATATGAATCTGTCTCCACGACATTCCAAGATTGTGCATTCCCGATCCTAACCACTCGCTGTATGAATCTGTCTCCACTACACTCTCAGACACCGCATTCCAGATCCTAAGAAATTGCTGTGTAAATTTGTCTCCACCACAATCTCAGACAGTGCATTCCAGACCAAATAACTCACTCTGTAAATCTGTCTCCACTAAACTCACAGCTAGTATATTCCAAATCTCAGCAAGCTGCTTTGTGAATCTGCCTCCAACATACTCTCAGACAGAGCTTTCTAGGTCCTAACCAGTACCTGTGTGAATCTTCCTCAACCATAATCTCAGACAGTACACTCCAGTTCTGAAACAGTCACTATATGAACCTGTCTCCACCACACTCTCAGAGAGGACATTACAGAAACTAACCAGTCACTGAGTGAATCTGTTTCCACCACACTCTCAGACAGTACATTCCACATCCCAACCACTATCTGTGTGAATCTGTCTCCACCACACTCTCAGACAGTACATTCCACATTCCAACCACTCACTGTGTGAATCTGTCTCCACAAAACTTCAAGACAGTGCATTCCAGACCCACCATATTCTCAGACAGTTCATTTCAGTTCCTAACAATTTGCTGTGTGAATCTGTCTCCACAACACTCTGAGACATTACATTCCAGATCCTAACCACTTGCTATGTGACTCTGGCTCCAACAGCGTAGACTGAGTGAGGTGGAGAGTGTACTGCGGACCCTAACCATCGCTGTGTGAATCTGTCTCCACAACATCCTCAGCTAGTACATTCCCAATTTAACCACTCACTGTATGAATCTGTCTCTACCACACTCTCAGACAGAATGCTCCAGGTCCTAACCAATCACTTTGTGCATCCTTACCCCTCACACTCTGAGACAGTGCATTTCCCATCCTAACCAAATGCAGTATAAACTGTCTCCACCACACTCTCAGACAGTGCATTCTAAACCCCAAGCACTTATCATGTGAATCTGTCTCCACAACACTATCAGGTAGTGCATTACAGATCCAGTCACTCACTGTATAAATCTGTCTCTACCCCATTTTAAGACAGTGCATTGCAGATTCCAGCCACTCGGTGTGTCAATCTATCTCTACCTCATTCTCAGACAGTACATTCCAGATCCTAACCACTTTCTGTGTTAATCTGTCTCCGTCACACTCTCAGACAGTACATTTCAGATCCTAACCACTAAAAATGTGAATCTGTGCCCAACACACTCTCAGACAGAATTTTCTAGATCCAATCCAGTATCTGTGTGAATCTGTCTCCACCACACTCTCAGACAGTACATTCCAGGTCCCAACCACTCACTGTGTGAATCTGTCTCCACCACATTCTCAGACAGTACATTTCAGATCCTAACCACTTTCTGTGTTAATCTGTCTCCACCACATTCTCAGACAGTACATTCTAGTTCTGAAACAGCCACTGTGTGAATCTGTCTCCACCACACTCTCAGACAGTACATTTCAGATTCCAACCACTATCTGTGTGAATCTGTTGCCACCAAACTCTCACACAGTGCATTCCAGATCCTAACCAGGCACTGTGTGAATCTGTCTCCATCACACTGTCAGATAGTATATTCCAGACTCTAACCATCATTGTGTGGATTTGTTTCCAACACACTCTCACAGATTATTGTTGCCAGTGTAACATGTGGGAGGTCTTGGAGGCTCCTGGTCTCCCAGATGTCCATAAATGTGATCGCTGTGCGAAGCTGCAATCCCTACGGGACCAGGTAAAAGAACTGAAAATGCAGCTTGAGGACCTTCGACTCATTAGGGAGAATGAGGAGATTATTGATAGGAGCTACAGACAAGTAGTCACACCAGGGCAAAGGGAAGAAGGCACATGGGTAACTATTAGGAAGGGGAAACCTCAGGTGATGGAGTGTACACCGGTGGATGTCCCCCTTCAAAATAAGTACTCTTGCCTGAGTACTACTGTGGAGGACAGCTCATCCAAGGGAGGCAGCGGTGGCCAGCTCCCTGGAGCTGAACAAAAACAAAAACCCAAAAAACAGAACAAAAAGGCAGTGCTTATAGGGGACTCCCTCGTGAGGGGGGCGGACGGGAGTCGCGGATGGAGGTATGTCTCCCTGGAGCTGGGATTCGGGATGTCTCTGGACGCGTCCCAGACATCCTGAAAGGGGAGGGTGAGGAACTGGAAGTTGTAGTACATATAGGTACTACTGACATAGGCAGGAAGAGGGAAGTGGACATGAAAAGGGATTATAGGGAACTGGGTAGGCAGCTGAGAGAGAGGAAAGCGAAGGTAGTAATCTCAGGATTGCTGCCTGCACCTCGGGAGAGTGAGAGCAGGAATAGTATGAGGTGGAGGTTGAATACGTGGCTGAGGGACTGGAGCAGGGGGCAGGGATTCCGGTTCCTGGATCACTGGAACCTCTTTAGGGGCAGGTGTGACCTGTACAGCAAAGACGGGTGGCACCTGAATCCCAGGGGGACTAATATCTTGGTGGGAAGACTGGCTAGGGCTACTGGGGGGACTTTAAACTAGAAAGGTTAGGGGGAGGGAATAGTGATGTGGAGACTGGGAGCAAGGAAGTTAGCTCCCAGGTAGGGAAGGACTCTAGGCAGGATGAGAGGCAGGTTAGACGAGTGGGGGAGAAGGGAAATGTCCAGTCTGAGGGACTGAGCTGTGTCTATTTTAATGCCAGGAGTGTAGTAAATAAGGTGGATGAACTTAGGGCGTGGATTGCTGCTTGGGATTGTGAAGTGGTGGCCATTACAGAGACTTGGATGTCTCAGGGACAGGACTGGGTACTACAGGTCCCGGGATTCAGATCCTTCAGGAAGGACAGGGAGGGAGGCAAAAGAGGTGGTGGAGTGGCACTGTTGATCAGGGACAGTGTCATGGCTGCAGAGAAGGTGGATACCGAGGAGGGAATGTCTACGGAGTCTCTGTGGGTGGAAGTTAGGAATAGCAAAGGGTCGGTGACGTTGCTGGGTGTATTCTATAGGCCGCCCAATAGTGACAGGGTAGTTGAGGTGCAGATAGGGAAACAGATACTGGAGAGATGTAGAAATAACAGAGTTGTTGTGATGGGAGACTTCAATTTCCCAAACATCGACTGGAATATCCCAAGGGTAAGGGGTTTGGATGGGGAGGAGTTTGTTAGGTGTGTTCAGGAGGGTTTCCTGACACAGCACGTGGACAAGCCTACGAGAGGAGAGGCTGTACTGGACCTGGTACTAGCTAATGAACCAGGACAGGTGATGGATCTCTCGGTAGGAGTGCATCTTGGGGATGGAGATCATAATTCTATCTCCTTCACCCTTGTATTGGAAAAGGATAGGATCAGGCAGGCTAGGAAGGGGTTTGTCTGGAATAAGGGGAAATATGAAGACATCAGGCAGATGTTGGGGCGAATAAACTGGAAGGAGGTGTTCTTGGGGAAAAGCACAGAAGGAAGGTGGCAGATATTCAAGGAATGCTTGTCTGGAGCTTTGCACGACAACGTTCCGGTGAGACAAGGAGGTTTTGGTAGGTCGAGGGAACCGTGGTGCACGAAGGCTGTGGTGAACATAGTCAGGAAGAAAAGAAAGGTGTATAAAAGGTTCAAAGAGCTAGGAGACGTTGGGGATCTAGAGAAGTATAAGGCTTATAGAAGAGAGCTTAAAAAGGAAATTAGGAGAGCCAGAAGGGGTCATGAGAAGGCCTTGGCTGGTAGGATTAAGGAGAATCCCAAGGCCTTCTACAAATATGTGAAAAGTAAAAGGATGAGAAGAGAAGGGATAGGACCTATAAAAGGTGAAGGGGGAAAAGTCTGTATGGAACCGGAAGAAATGGCAGAGGTGCTTAATGAGTACTTTGCCTCAGTATTCAGGAAAGTGATCTGGGAGGATGCACTACAAGTTTGCGGCAGACTGAAAAGATTGAGTATGTAGATATTAAGGAAGCGGATGTGTTAGAACTTTTAAATGTTATCAAGATAGACAAGTCTCCGGGACCAGATGGGATGTACCCCAGGTTATTGTGGGAGGTGAGGAATGTCATTGCAGAGCCCCTGGCGATGATCTTTGCGTTGTCAATGGAGATGGGAGAGGTTCCGGAGGATTGAAGGATTGCGGATGTGGTCCCTATTTTCAAGAAAGGGAACAGGGATAGTCCTGGAAATTACCGACCGGTGAGTCTGACCTCAGTGGTTGGTAAGCTGATGGAGAGGCTTCTGAGGGACAAGATTTACGAGCATTTGGAGAAGTTTAGGTTGATTAGAAATAGTCAGCATGGTTTTGTAAAAGGCAGGTCGTGCCTTACGAGCTTAATTGAGTTCTTCGAAAATGTGACTGAACACATTGACGAAGGAAGAGCAGTGGACGTGGTGTACATGGACTTCAGCAAGGCATTTGACAAGGTCCCACATGCAAGACTTCTTGAGAAGGTGAGAGGCCATGGGATCCAAGGGGCTTTGGCCTTGTGGATCCAGAACTGGCTTGCCTGCAGAAGGCAGAGGGTGGTTGTGGATGGCTCTTTTTCTGCATGGAGGTCGGTCACCAGTGGAGTGCCCCAGGGATCTGTTCTAGGACCCTTGCTGTTTGTCATTTTCATAAATGACCTGGATGAGGAAGTGGAGGGATGGGTGAGTAAGTTCGCCGATGACACGAAGGTCAGTGGTGTTGTGGATGGTCTGGAGGGATGTCAGAAGTTGCAGCAGGACATCGACAGGATGCAAGACTGGGCGGAGAAGTGGCAGATGGACTTCAACGCGGATAAATGTGTTATGGTCCATTTTGGCAGATCCAACGGGATGAATGAGTACACTATCAAAGGTAGGAGTCTTAGCTGTGTGGAAGAGCAGAGGGATCTTGGGGTCCGCGTCCATAAGACTCTCAAATCGGCCTCCCAGGTGGAGGATGTGGTTAAGAAAGCTTACGGTGTACTGGCCTTCATTTATCGAGGGATTGAGTTCAGGAGTCAGGAGGTAATGCTGCAGCTTTATAGGACCCTTGTCAGACCACACTTGGAGTACTGTACGCAGTTCTGGTCGCCTCACTATAGGAAGGACATGGAAGCTATTGAAAGGGTGCAGAGCAGATTTACAAGGATGTTGCCTGGATTGGGAGGCATGCCTTATGAAGACAGGTTGAGGGAGCTGGGACTGTTCTCCCTGGAGAGACGAAGGTTGAGAGGCGACCTGATAGAGGTTTACAAGATGTTGAGAGGAATAGATAGGGTGGACTCTCAGAGACTATTTCCCAGGGCTGAAATGGTCGCGACGAGAGGGCACAGATTTAAGGTGCAGGGAAGCAAGTACAGAGGGGATACTAGGGGAAAGTTTTTCACTCAGAGAGTGGTGAGTGAATGGAATCGGCTGCCATTGGTGGTGGTCAAGGCGAACTTGCTGGGGTCTTTTAAAAGACTTCTGGATGAGTATATGGGATCCAGTGAGATTGGGGGTTATAGATAGGTCTATGGCTGGGTAGGTTTTGATGTGTTCGGCACAACTTGTGGGCTGGGGGGGCCTGTTTGTGCTGTAGTGTTCTATGATTACATTCCAGATTTTAGAACACGTGTGTGAATCTGTCTCCATCGTGCTCTCTCACAACACATTGCAAATCCTAACCATTTACTGTGTGAATCTATCTCCACCATAGTCTCAGACAGTGCATTTGAATCTTAACCACTTATTGTGTAAATTTGTCTCCATCACATTTTCACACAGTGCTTTCCAGATTCCAACCTGCCGCTGGATGAATCTATCTGCCCCACATTATGAGGCATTGTATTCTGGATGATCTGTCTCCAACTCATTCTCAGAAATTACATTCCAGATCCTAACCAATTCTCTCTCAATCTCCACCACATTCTTAGACAGTGTATTCCAAATCCTAACCACTCGTTGTGTGAATCTGTCTCCACCACATTCTCAGACAGTGCACTCCAGATTCTAACCACTCACTGTGTGACTATGTCTTCAGCCCCATCTCAGACTGTGTATTCTGGATCCTTTTAACACTTGCTGTGTGAAACTGGCTCCACCACCCTCTAGACAGTACATTTCAGATCCTAACCACTCACTATGAGAATCTGTCTCCACCACACTTTCGGACAGTGTAGTAGAGATTGTAATGACTCACTGTGTGAATCTGTCTCCACTCAGAGATTAGTATTCCAGAACCTAACAATCCGCTGTGTGAATCTGTCTCCACCAAAGTCTCAAAGAGTATATTCCAGACCCTAACCACTTGTTGCGTGTATCTGTCTCCAACTCACTCTCATAGATTACATTCCAGATCCTAAGCCCTCACCATGTGAATCTGTCTCTGTGACATTTTCAGACAGTGCATTCCTGATCCTAACAGTCACTGAATGAATCTGTTTCCCCCACATTCTGTGCCAATGTATTCTAAATCCTAAACACTTATTGTATGTATCTGTCCCCCACCACATGCTCAGAGATTACATTCCAGATCCTAACCAGTCACTCTGTGAATCTGTCTCCACTACATTCTGAGACAGTACATTCTGGATCCTAACCACTCACTGTGTGCATTTGTCACATTCTCACACAGTGCGTTCCAGATCCTAACAACATGCTGTGTGAATATGAACCCACCACACCCTCAGACAGTACATTCCTGATCCTAAGCACTCACTATGTGGACCTGTCTTCATCACACTTATAGACAGTGTATTCCAGATCCTAAAAACTTACTGTGTGAATCTATCTCCACCATACTCTCAAACAATGCATTCTAGATCCTAACCACTCACAGCATTAATCTGTTGACACCACACCCTTAGACAGTGCAGTCTAGATCCTACACTCACTCACTGTGTGAATCTGTCTCGACCACACTCTCCAGCATACTCTCAAAGTACACTCCAGATCCTAAACATTTACTGTGTGAATCTGACTCCACCACCATCTCAGAAAGTGTTTTCTGGATCCTAACCCCACTTGTTGTGTGAATCTGTCTCCGCCACCCTCTCAGAAAGTACATTCCCCTCCTAACTCTCACTGTGTGAATCTGTTTCCACCTCACTTAGAGATGTAGCATTCCAAATTCTGACAACTTGCTGTGTGAATATGTCTCCACCTCGCTCTCAGACAGTATATTCCTGCTCCTAATTCTCACTGTGTGAATCTGTTTCCATCAAACTCTCTGACAGTGCATTCCAGATCCTAACCACTCACTGTGTGAATCTGTCTCCACCATACTCTCAGATAGTGCATTCCAGATCCTAACCAGTGGCTGTTTGGATCTATCTCAACCAAACTCTCCAACGGTGCATTCCAGATCATAACAACTCATTGCGTGAATCTGTCAACACCACATTCTCAGATAAGTGCATTCCAGATCCTAACCACTCATTATGTGAAATAGATGTTTCCCACTTGACAGTTAAAATGACCTTTTAACTGGGTTTCAGGTCCATGACCTTTCAACAGAACTGGGAGCAGCTTGACATTTAACCATGCTTAAGCAAATGCAGAATCTTGGAAGGGAGGGTGAAAGGCAGGACAGATTAAATGATGACATAATATAAATTCTGCACATTTTCCCTGGTTACTGTTAGATCTCTTGAAACATTTGATTATAAACCCTGCCTAAATTTTGGAATTCCTTTCCAGTTTCTCACGTGAAAGGAGCAGGGAAATTTCACGGCACGGTAGCACAGTGATTAGCACTGGTACCTCACAGTGTCAGAGACCCGAGTTCAATTCTTGGGTCACTGTCTGTGTGGAGTCTGCATGTTCCCTCTGTGTCTGCATGGGTTTCTTCTGGTTTCCTCCCACAATTCAAAATGCGTGCTGGCTAGGTGCATTGGTCATGCTAGATTCTCGCTCAGTGTACATCAGCAGGTGCTGGATGGTGGCAGCAAGGGGATTTTCAGAGGACTTCATTGAAGTGTTAAAGTGACACCAATAAATAAATAAAGTTTCCAAAACTGCAAAATTGGGATGATTCTAATTGGCCCTTTTGTCTCTGGGACTGTGAGCATTTCTGAACACAGTTTTGTTGTCATGGTTACATGGTGGGTCAACCCTTGCTACAGCATGCTTATAATTTCATCTTTGACTTTGTCTAAGAATGGCTGAGGGATTTTCCTCTGTGTAAAGAGGTATATTGGTTTATCATTGGCTCTTGGGGTAATGTGGTACTTGGTCTTTAATCTTCCCAAGCCTTTCAATATCTTGGAATCTTCGACAATCCCTGAATGGATTGCTGCAATGCTCATCTGCTACAACATCAACTTCACACAAAAACAGGAAGTGCTAGGAAATCTCAGCACGTTTGTCAGCATCTCTGGGGAGTGAGTGAGAGGCGATTACCTAGTGGTATTATCGCTAGGCTTTTTTTATCCAAAAACTCAGCTAATTCTCTGGATTTGAATCCTGCCAAGGTAGATGGTGGAATTTGAATTTAATAAAAAAAAAAATCTGAAATTAAAAATTTTCTGATGACCATGAAACCATTGTTGATTGTTATAAAAACCCATCCGGTTCACTGATGTCCTTCAGGGAAGAAGATCTGCCATCCTTCCCCTATCTGACCTACATTTAACTCCAGACCCACAGCAGCAATGTGGTCAACTCTCAACTGCCCTGCAAGGACAATTAGGAATGGGCAATAAATTCTTGCCAGCCAATGATGCCCATGTCCTATGAATGAATTAAAAAAATAGAACCAGCATTTCAAGTCTGGGTGATCCTTTGCAGAACACCTTTGGTTCATCTGCAAGCAGGACCCAAGGTTTTCTGTCACTTGCCATTTGAACATACCATCCCATTCTCCTATCCACGTGTCCATTGTTGGCCTTTTGTATTGTTCAATTTTTCAGCAGTATTCTGCCTTAATAAACTTTATAGACCAGCTTTAATTGTAGATGTGTCTTCCCAGATGCCTTATAGTGATGTGTCTTGCTTCTCTACGAAGTTCAATGATATATCTGTATTTGTACTTCAATTTTGCCATGTATTGGTTTATCACTTGCACTGTAGTCCCACCTGAACCCTATAACAGGAGTGATGAAGGCTGTGGTGTACTCTACTTAAGCCATTTTACTTCTAAGATAAGATGGAGACCCCTGTCTCTGTGCCTAATTTGACAGTCCATCCACTTCTGGTTTTATACTCCAGTATTTATTTTCCATTCCGTTTGCCTTCGTGAGAAAAATTATTTCCTTTTTCCTGTGGTTCTCCTCCCACTTCTTCCATGTGGTTTGGCTTTAATATTTTTCCTGCTGTGTTTTATATCAGCAGACAATTTTGAAATGTCCTGTTTTTCTGCTCGGCATCGAGAAGGTGGCTTCTCTGAGAACTGTCTGAGAAACTTAGTGGGCTCACTCCTAGTCTCCAGTTCAAAGTAAAAGTAACCGAACAACTGCATGTTGCCAGGAGCTTCTGCATGCTGAACGGGTGTTTTTCAGACACCTGTCACCATGTATTATCACTGGGTTTGCAATGCGCAAACATTTCAGTTTTGTAACTCACTTCCATCTCTGCTATGCAACAGACGAAGCTCACTTATGACAGATGAAGCCTGTTTGGCATTGTTAACAGGGATCGCTGCCAAGCCATCAAGGTAAAACAAAAAGGGCATCACACCAGTGCAAATTACTGCACACTGCAGAAACATATTTCGAGAACAACTGTTTACAATATATCACTTCACACCATTGATCAGAAGGAAACAAATGGGACCAGAGCTATTATACTGGGTGATATTGCTCTTTTTGTTAAACTACAAAGGCATTATCTCAAAAGTTCAACAAAATAAAATCTATTTGGGACTTATAGAATGAGTTGGAGACTTTAAACAGAGATTTCCCAGTAAATGGACTTTTACCTCAATCAGTCAACAAGAAGTGATCTGCACAGTATCACAAGTTGCACCCCTCTTTTAATAAAAATACATACACATTCCCACAGACATTCTCACTCACACCAAAACTCTCACAAACACTCATTTACACATTCATTCACACACACACATTCTCACAATCTCACACACACACACTTACGTACACACACTCTCATATAAACCAACAATCATACACCAAGTTCCAACCCAATCCCATTTTCAAGTTTGCTGACGACACCATCCTTGTGGGTCAGATTTCTAATAATGATGAGACTGAGTACAGATAAAAAATCTGGTCAAGAGCTTCAAGTTTCTAGGTGTCCACATCACCAACAACCTGTCCTGGTCCTCCATCACTGAAGCTCACCAATGCCTCTGCTTCCTCAGGAGGCTAAGGAAATTTAGCATGTCCGATACGAAAATCACAAGGGGCCATGGGCTTAGGATGAGAGGGGAGAGGTATAATTCAGATGTTAGAGGGAGGTTTTTCACACAGAGGGTTGTGGGAGCCTGGAATGCACTGCCAAGTAGGGTAGTGGAGGCAGGCACGGTAGAGTTGTTTAAGGCTCACTTAGATAGGCACATGAGCAGACTAGAGATGGAGGGATACAAAAGATTGTTCTAAATAAGGATCAAGAGCCTTAGGACGTTCTTGGGAATCAATTGATTCCTATGGATATATTTTATAGCTCACTTGTCTTACATTTGAGCTTCTGGGGATTCAGTGAATGTCTGTTTAAGTTGTGCATGTTGATTGATGTCTTTTTTTTAATCCACAAGTGATTCGGTCCACCTTGTTGTCCAACGAGGGGCATACACGCGGTGGGTCATGCGAGGGCTGCTCTTGGATATTGCTTCGAGAGTTGCCTAGTGCTTCACGTCGTTAGTGTACGCTTAAACTGGACCAACTAATGGACAACATGACAGCTCAGTGACTATCACTGTTTGCTGTGGAGATATATGGATTTGGGCCTGTGACTGTGGGAGTTTGCACATTCTCCCCATGCTTGCATGGATTTTCTCTGGGTGCTCCTGTTTCTTCCCATACCCCAAAAACTCTTAGGCTGATTGGTGTTAACAAATTATCCCTAAATTAGGCATCCTTCAATCCTTTGTTGTGGAGTCCAATAGGCATAGACAAAAGTCATAGGCAGAAGAGGGCACTCACAATGTTAAAATGGTGGCGCGGGCTTGTCGGAGCAAAGGGCCTGTTTCCTGTGCTGTGTTGTTCTTTGTTATTTGTTCTTTGGCTGACACTAATTTTTACAGGTATAGCATGGAAAGCATCCTTTCCGGATATATCGCAGCTTGGTATGGCTCGTGCTCTGCCCAAGACTGCAAGAAACTACTGAGGGTTGTGAATGAAGCCCAGCCCATCACACAAACCAGCCTGCCATCTGTTGACTCTGTCTACACTTGCTGCTGCCTCAGAAAAGCAGCCAGCATAATCAAGGGCCCTACTCACCCCAAACATACTTACTACCTTCTTTCATCAGAAAAAAGATACAAAAACCTGAGTTCATGTACCAACCAATGGTACATGAACAAGAACAGCCTCTTCCCTGCTGTCATCAGACGTTTGAATGGAATTGCCTTATATCAAGCTGATCTTTCTCTACACCCCAGCTATCACTGTAACATTACATTCTGCACTCTCTCCTTTTCCTTCTCCCCCATGTACTGTATGAATGGTATGTTTTGTCTGTATAGCTCGCAAGAAGAAATATTTTTCACTGTCTGCCAATACATGTGACAATAGTAAATCAAATCAAATCAAGCATTCTCTGAAAATATTCACTCACATACACATTCTGACAACTCCGTATAATTCTCACACACATACTCACATATGCACACTTCATATACACCAACATTCACACAAACACTCTCTGAAACCTTCATTCACACATACATATTCTCACACACACACTCACATACATACAGACTCCATCATACTTACTCTCACACACACACTTATTCGCACACCCACTCAGTAACACATATGCTCATCTCACGCACTCTCACACTTAGTTTCTACAGACACATACTAACCCAAATTCACTCACTCACACAAACACTCTCTCACAGACACATGCATTCTAACCAACGTGCATTTTCACACTCATCAACCATTGCTATCAGAGTCGTAGCTGACGTGCCAATTTTCCTTAGTCTTCTGAGAAAGTAGAGGTATTTGTGGATTTTCTTAACGAGAATGTCGGCATGGAGTGGGGGGTGGTGGGGGGGGGGGGGGGGGGGGGGGTGCAGCGGGATGCACCAGGACGGGTTGTTGGTGATCTAGACACCTAAAAACTTGAAGCTCTCAACTCTTTCTACTTCATCCCTACTGATGTACACAGGGGTATTTTCTCTTTTACACTTTCTGAAGTCGATAACAATCTCCTTTGTTTTGTTAACATTGAAGGAGAGATTATTGTTGCCGCACCGGTTCACCAAATTCTCCATCTCATTCCTGTTCTCTGTCTCATCAATATTTGAAACCTGTCTTACTATGGCGGTGTCGTCGGAAAACTTGAAAATCAAATTGGAGAGGAATTTGGCTGCACAGTCACAGGTGTATAAGGGGTATAGAGAACACAGCCTATGGGGCACCGGTGTTGGGGATGACTGCGCAGGAGGTGTTGTTGCCTGACATTACTGATTGTGGTCTGTAAGTTAGGAAGTTCAGAATCCTGTCACAGAGGGAGGTGCCACGGAGCTTGGAGATGAGTTTCATGGGAATGATGGTGTTGAAAGCTGAGCTAAATAGGAGTCCGACATAGGTGTCTTTGTTATCTAGTTGTTCCGAGGTTGAGTGCAAGGTCAAGGAGATGGCATCTGCTGTGAGCTTGTTGTAGCAGTAGGCAAACCGTAGTGCATCTAGGTAGTCCGAGAGGCTGGCATTGAATAATGCCCCAACTAGCTTTTCAATGCACTTAATAATGATGGATGTCAGAGCCACTGGCAGATAGTCATTAAGTCATTGGTTTTTCTTAAGTACAGGGATGATGGTCGTCTTCTTGAAGCAGATAGGGAGCTCAGATTATTGTAAAGAGAAGTTGAAGATGTCTGTGAATATCTCCTCCAGCTGATGCATGCTGGATCTGAGTGCACATCCAGGTACCCTATCCAGGCCAGTCACTTTCCATGGGTTTAAGAAAGGTGCTCTGATATCTGCAATTGTGACCCCAGATTCATTCAGGGCTTCCAGGATGGAGGGTGTGCTCTTGCTGACTTATTGCTCAAAATGGGCATCGAGTGCATTGAGCTAGTCAGGGAGGGGTGTACTGGAGCCAGCAATTTTATCTTGTAGCCTATTATGTCTTGAAGACATTGCCAAAGTTGGTGCGGGTCTGTGTGGCTCGCCTGGGACTGTAGCTTAGTGTGGTGTTGTCTTTTGGCATCTTTGATGGATTTCCTTATTTCAGTTCTGACTTTCTTGTATAGGTCAGGGTCACCTGATTTGAACACCTCGGATCTGGACTTCAGCAAGCAATGGATATCTCTGTTCATTCATAGTTCCCAGTTGGGAAACACACAGATTTGCTTCTTTGGCACACAATCTTCCGTACGCTTACTGGTGAAGTCAGTTACTATAATGGTGTACTCGTTCAGATTGGTTGCAGTGTTTTTAAATACTGACCAGTCCGCTGATTCCAAGCAGTCCCATAACAGATTATCCGATTCCTCCGACCAACATTGCATGACTTCCTTTGATGAATTCTCCTGCTTCAGTTTTTGCTTGTAAGCCTGGAGCAGGGGCACAGCCTTGTGGTCTGATTTGCCAAAATGTGGATGCGTGATAGAGTGGTAGGCATGTTTAAAGTTGTGTAGCAGTGATCTAGGATGTTTGGGCCTCTGGTGGAATAGGTGACGTGTTGATGGAACTTGGTAGTACGCTCTTGAGCTTGGTTTGATTCAAGATCCAGGCCACAATGAATAAGGCTTCGGGATGTTTCATCTCAAGGATATTCATAGTGATGTATGTATCATCCCAGCACAACCCTTCATGTCCGCATGGGGCCATCAAGGTAACAGAGATGAACTTCCGTCGAAAGTAGTAGGGGTAGCATTTTAGCACCAGGTATTCTAGATCCAGGGAGCAGAAACTCGCCAGTGTTGCTACATCTACTCATCACGAGGTATTGAATAGGAAGCCCACCATCCTTAGCCTTGCCTGAGGCCACTGGATGTTCCAGTTAATGGATTGAAAAGCTCTCTAGTTGTAGGGCACTGTCTGGTGAAGCAGGAGTGAACCATGTCTCTGTGAAACAGAGTACACAGCAGTCCCTCCGTTCTCTTTGCAAAGTGAGTCTGGCTGTAAGTTTGCCGAGCTTGTTTTTCAGAGATTGGACATTTGTAAGCAGTGAGGGCCACGTTGTTTCATTCTCACACTTCCTGGAGCTTCTTTTCGATCCTGGGAGAGTGGTTTGCAGTGATAAGGGTATAATCATAATCCAGTGAGGTTCTTTGCTCTGGTCAGTGTGCGAATGGAGGATTTGTTGCCATGTTTGCGATTCCTGCATCGATGGATGGGTCTGTGCAGTTGGGTGTCCCGGGTCACTGTCGGGCTGTATTTTGGCTTCATCGGTCACTGGATAACCAGACCGTACTCCGGTGTGGATGGGCCTAAGGCCAGTAAGTGAATGATGTCCCAGGTTCGTGGTCATGGATGAGCCAGCGTTTGGATCCGTGTATTGGGTCACTGCCAGGTCTTCCTTCAGAGTCGGAGGATCTCTAGACCTGCAAGTAAATTTAAAAGAGCAGTGTTAGTCATAGTTAGGCTGTGAAAGTTTATTTTTAGGAGTGCGGGGTGACCGTAGAAAGAGGGAGTGGAGAGAGTGCTGGGGGCCTGCAGGAGGTCACAGCTTTCAGAGCCGGAGGGGTTGGGGGCTGGGGGAGAGGGCTCCACCCTCAGGGATGCAGGTTTGGTCACCAGCGGAGTGAAAATCCCAGCTCCCACTTCATTTTTCTGGGCCACAGGAGTCTTCCAAGTGTAGGCCCAGGCTTCTGGGGGGCTTTCCTAGCCTCTGGTAGCCGGTGTGGTGTAATGCCTAGCTCTGGGACACGTGGCAGCTGGTCTGGGTCAATTCCAGGTCAGTCAGACCAGACATCTCCAGAGTCCTAGGAATTGTCAAATCTGTAAAAGATTGAATTGTTCCAGAGTTTAAAAGAGTTAAAATGAAGTTTGAGAAGTGCAGAACTAAACAGCAAGTTGGGCATTGTTTGCAAGAAGTTCTGTTGCTAGCTTGGAAAACATTAAGGTCAGTATATTTTATAAATTTGCTTGTTGAAGATGAGCTGCAATGCTTCCTTGAAAACAGCTGGACAGGATATCTACATCGGTCAGGAATGCCCAGTTTACAGAGGGATCCTTACATGGCATTGGGCCCTAGATTTACATTTACAGAGAGATCTAACAGGGGGCTATTCTGGAACATTGTGTCCACCAATATTGCATGACCATTTTGTGGCTGAATTTGAAGGAGGCATCATCAATGGGGAAGTCCAACATCAAATCGGTCAGATCAAAGCTGAGAGTTTGATTTGATTTTGATTTATTATTATCACATAAGAAATAGGAGCAGGAGTAGGCCATCCAGCCCCTCGAGCCTGCCCCGCCATTCAATAAGATCATGGCT
>JAGIQG010000016.1:17291878-17506878 GCA_024679065.1 Sphyrna mokarran | reverse complement strand
GAGTCGTTCCAAAATAATGTGTCCAATTTAGAGAATTTCGAGGAGTAGTTTCCAACTTGCAGCCAACTTGGCCACGTGAATCTGTTGTCCATTGGGATGAAAGTTGGGACTTCATTGATGGGCAAGTTGAAAGGCTATTTTCAAGAGATAATGCTGCAACTTTATAAGACCCTTGTCAGACCCCACTTGGAGTACTGTGCGCAGTTCTGGTCGCCTCACTATAGGAAGGATATGGAAGCTATTGAAAGGGTGCAGAGAAGATTTACAAGGCTGTTGCCTGGATTGGGGGGCATGCCTTATGAAAATAGGTTGAGGGAGCTAAGTCTTTTCTCCCTAGAGAGACAAAGGATGAGAGGCGACCTGATAGAGGTTTATAAGATGTTGAGAGGAATAGATAGGGTGGATTCTCGGAGGCTATTTCCCAGGGCTGAAATGGTGACTACGAGAGGACACAGGTTTAAGGTGCTGGGAATAGGTACAGAGGAGATATCAAGGGTAAGTTTTTTACTCAGAGGGTGGTGAGTGAGTGGAATCGGCTGCCGTCGGTGGTGGTGGAGGCGAACTCGCTGGAGTCTTTTAAGAGACTTCTGGATGAGTACAGGGGATTGAGTGTTTTAGATAGGCATGGTAGATATGGATATGATCGGTGCAACTTGTGGGCCGAAGGGCCTGTTTGTGCTGTAGTGTTCTATGTTCTACGTATGTTCTGTGTTCCTTCTACCACTTAAGGCAACACTTTGCAAAGTCTGCCAGACCACTGGAGGCTATTATCTGCTCATAAACATGAGTCACCAATACAATAACATCTCAATTGAAGCCCGACCCCAACCCTCAATCCTCCACCTCTTGTACATGCCACACGTGCATTCCAGCTCCGGTCTGCAGGCTCACATTGTCATTAAGTGCAAGAGATCAACTTTTAACACTGGTATGACCTGAAAATGTGAGGAAAATACCTAAATAAAGAGCTCAAAGTGAGGCAGAAGCTCCCCAGCTCAAAACCAGGCATCAACTGGCAATGGGCAGCACAGTGACACAGTGGTTAGCACTGCTCCTTCACAACACTAGGAGACATGGGTTCCAATCCCAGTTTGGGTCAGTGCACGTTCTCCCTGTGTCTGTGTGGATCTCCTCCAGGGTGCTCCAGCTTTGTCCCACAGTGGAAACATGTGTGGGTTAGGTGTATTGCCATGCTAAATTTTCCCTCAGTGTACCCAAACACACACTAGACTGTGGTGACTAGAGGATTTTCACATTAACTTCATTGTGACATTAATAAATAAATAACTCAGGGACCTCTCATTCAAAACAGAACCATCCTTCTCAGGTCTAATGAGCAAAGGCAGGTGGGGTAGGAGCAACAACTCTTTTGTCCCATTTAAATGGCCCACAGAGAAAAATATTTCAGAGCCGCTGATTTAAGAAGAAGAATTTTCTAGAACAATGCTCCCTTCACTTATAATGTAGCACGGCCACAAAGTAAAACGCCTGCTGTACTATCGCAGAAACCTGGAAATCAGGAAGCAACTGGAGGCTCTCCTGCATTTCTTACATTTCAGGAAGATGTCAGTCATTGGAAAGAAAAAATCACTCTCATTGCCAAACTCATCCGACTTGAATGGGAGTGGAAACTTCTGGATTTTACGGAGACGGGGTGGTACAATATTTTAAAAATCTGGAATTAGGAATCTACTAATGACCATTGATTGTCGGAAAAACCCATCTGATTCATTAATGCTTTTTAGGGAAGGAAGTCTACCATCCTTGTTTGGTCTGGCCTATGTGTGACTCCAGAGCCACAGCAATGTGGTTGATTCTCAACACCCTTCAGCAACTAGGGATTTGCAATAAATGCTGGCCAGCCAACGAAGCCCACGTCTCATAAATGAATAATAAAATTCTCCATCAGATTTGGCTAAACTGCAAGTCAGAAGCCATGGGGAAAAGGATGGTGTGCCTTACCGCTTTCCTTCTCTGTACCTCTCCTTCCTCCCTTTGCAGACCCTCCTTCAAATCCATCTTTTTAATGGAGCTATCATTTGCCCCCATCTAATATCTCTTTAGCTCACTTTCTGAATCATCGTCTTCATCTAGTTAAACCCCTGAAGGGTTTTGGGATGATGGGACCCAGGGAATTGTACCCACAGCCCCAAGTCAGCACTGGGTGGCTCTTGCCTCCATTGAAACAGGCTCCCTATTACTAGAGTGCAAGTCGCTTCCCTGAAGGGTACAATAAAATCATTCTATCTCCATCCCCATGCTGTTTACTGTTCTTAAACCAGTTCAGTGTCAGAGAATATCAAATATGTATGAGCATTGTTGTAGGGTGAGTCACTGAAACTGAAATTGCATTAGAAACGTACTACCTCAATAGGCCGACCACAATTTAATCTTTGTTAATTAAGTGCACATGGAATGTGACTTCTTAGATTCCAGCAGAGTTGCTGTTTAAAAGGGGCTGAGATTAATGATCCGCAGTTTTGTCTCCCTCCCTATCACAGGTAACATGCAAGATCGCGCGGGGCACAATAAGATAGATGTTCTCTCTGTTATTCTGGAGAGGAGGATGGGAGTGGGCTAAATATAGAATGTTGCTGTCTCACCCAGGGAGGAATCAGGTTTTTAACACATCAATTCAATGAAACGTCATTGTGCCTTCCTGGTTAAGGGCAGCTCAGCATTCTGTCATCTTAAGGCACCTGTATGGCTTCCCCTGGAAGAATGGTCTTGCACTATTACACCTTTCACATCCTTGGCAAACCCTAAAAAAAGCTCACAAGCCATGTATATGGCAATACGCAATGTATTGCCCAGCAATGTATCACTGCTTTAATGTGGAGAACAAGATCCCAGAAAAATAATGAATTAACACTCAGATAATCTATTGCCATTGCACTGGGAGAATTCCCTTAATCTTTACTATGCATCTCCTAGATTTTCATGAGAGGTCGGTCAGGGTATTAATTTAATATCTCATCCGAAAGATACCATTTTTAGCAAGTCTGTGTTCCATCAGGAACAGGAGAGACGCAGCCTAGATTATTTGTTTCGTGTCTTAAATGGATCTCAAAACACTCGCTTTTAGAACATAGAACAATAGAACATAGAACATAGAACAATACAGCACAGAACAGGCCCTTCGGCCTTCGATGTTGTGCCGACCAAAATAAAAAGAATGCCCCTCCTAACTAAACCATTCCCTTCTCATCCATATACTTATCAACTAACCTCTTAAACGCCACCAAACTTGGCGCATCTACAACAGCTGCAGGCAGGGCATTCCACTCCCTAATCACTCTTTGAGTAAAGAACCTACCTCTGATATCCGTCCTATAACTCATACCCCTTAATTTAAAGCTGTGTCCCCTCGTGCTAGCTTTCTCCATCCTAGGAAAAAGGCTATCACTGTCCACCCTATCCAAACCTCTAATCATCTTATATGCTTCAATAAGATCTGACATAGAGATGAAAATGCTAGTGAAGAATCACATTAATACCCAGGGTGACACTGTGGCAGAGAGGTTCACATTGCTGCCTCACAATGCCAGCGATCCAGGTTCAATTGCGGCCTTGGGTCTCTGTCTGTGCGGAGTTCACACTTTCTGCCTGGGTTTCCTCTGGGTGCTCCGCTTTCCTCCCCTGGTCTAAAGTTATGCAGGTTAGGGGAATTAGATAGACTGTATCTAACCCCATGATGTCTCTGCTTGATGGGTCAGCACAGAGGGAGTTTGGCCATCTGTAAATTGATGTGTCAGTTAGTGGACTGGCCATGTTAAATGTTTAGGGTTACAGCATAGTGCAGACAGGAAAGCCTGGGTAAGAAAGAAAAGTAGAAAATGCTGGAAAATCTCAGCAGGTTTGACAACATCTGTGGAGAGAGAGAATAGGGCCACATTTTGAGTCTGGATGACCCTTTTGAACACCAGGAGGGAAATGGAAAGCAATAAAGGTTGTTCTCCCCATGTCTGTGTGGGTTTCTTCTGTGTGCTCCGGTTTCCTCCTACACTCCAAAGATTAGGTGGATTGGCCAAGCTAACATTGCCCCTTAGTGTCCAAAGATGAATACGTTTGCAGGGGAGGGGGTTAGTTTGGCCATCTGTACTGTACCTGCACTCAAAGTATTGACAATGTTTTAGAATCATAGATTCCCTACAGTACGGAAGGTGACCATATGGCCTATTGAGTTTGTACTGACCACAATCCCACCTAAACCCTATTCCCATAACCGTCATTTATCCTGTTAATCCCCCTGACAGTAAGGGCCAATTTAGCATGGCCAATCCGCCAAACGTGCACAGCTTTGAAGTGTGGCAGAAAACCGGAGCACCTGGAGAAAACCCTTGCAGACATGGAGTGAATGTGCAAACTCCACACAGACAGTCACCCGAGGCTGGAATTGAACTCAGGTCTCTGGCACTGTGGGGCAGCAGTGCCAACCACTGTTCCACTCTCTTTACATCATGATTTGAGAATAAAATGGGCAACAAAAGTCATTTAAGAAACTTCACTTTAATGAATGAACCCCAGTTTAAATTTGGACTGATACTGTTGCTTATTCATAACATTTATCAAAAATATAAGATGCGTTGTTTTGAGGTCCCATGTTATCTATCACTCCCCAAACTAGAAGCTGTAGAGAGGCTCTGAATGATACTACGGGATATGGCAGCACACTTTCTAATACTTCTCCCTCCCTCTGTGGTCTTCCTAAATTCCCAGTCAGTCTGAGACCAGCAATACTCTATCGTTCTTTAAAATCCCAATATTCTCGAGCTATTTCCTTTAACTATCTGAATGATGGTTTATTTGTGCCATGGTTCTATCCACACTGGGGATTGGGGTCACGGCCTCTATTACCTTCAGACATCTGGAAGCCAAAGGAGGAAGTGCAGCCTGGACTGAGTGCATTCAAGGTAGATGATGGCCTAATGGTATCATTGCTAGGTTATTAATCCAGAAACCCATGTAATATTCTGCTACTCGGGTTTGAATCCCACCACGGCAGATGCGGAATTTGAGTTCAATTAAAAAAATCTGGAATTAAGAATCTATGTGAATTGTCGATTGTTGGAAAAACCCATCTGGGTCACAAATGTCCTTTAGGGAAGGAAATCCGCCATCCTTATCTGATCTGGCCTACTCCAGAGGCACAGTAATGTGACTCTCAACTGGCCTTGGGCAATTAGGGATGGACAATAAATACAGGCCAGCCAACAATGCTCATGAATGAATTAAAAAAAATTCACTGAGGCCTTCACATAAACACATGTGCATTTATCTAGTGCCTTTGATGTAGAAAAACATTTAAAGGCACTTCACAGTAATGTCATTAAAAATAATCAAGAGATCAGGAGATATTAGCGCAGCTAACAAAGAAGGCAGGTTTTAAATTGTGGAATGAAATAGAAAGGCAAAGGTGTGGGAAGTGATGTCCAGAGCTGAGGACTAAGGTGGCAGAAAGCATAGCATGAATTTTCCAGTCTTGTTTGACCCACCACTGCTGCCAGTGAGACTAGAGAATTTGGTGCTGATTTCATTCACTGCAGCAGAACTGGAAAATCGCAGCCATGGGTAAGGTCGGAGAATCCCATTCACGGGCAAAGTCAGAGAATCTCAGCGACAGGGGAAGGTCGGAGAATCCCAGTCACGGGGGAAGATCGGAGAACCCCAGTTGCGAGCAAGGTCAAAGAATTCCAGCTGTGGGCAAAATTGGAGAATTCCAACCAAGGGGGAAGGTCGGAAAATTCCACCAAGGGGGAAAGCCAGAGAATCCCAGCCACAGGGGAAGGTCGAAGTTTCCCAGCCATGAGTGAGGAGAGTCCCAGCTACGAGTGAGGTTGGAGAATTCCAGCCACAGGGGAAGGTCGGAGAATCCCAGCTGCGGGCGAGGTTGGAGAAACCAGCTGCAGCAAGGTTGGAGAATCCCAACCGCGGGTGAATTTGGGAGAATCACAGCCACAAGAGAAGATTGGAGAATCCCAACCACAGGCACCAATGATGGGACAGTGAAAACCAGAGATACAAAGTAGGCCAGAATTGGGCGAGAGGTAGAGATTTGGGCTATTTTCAAAACTAAAACTCCTATAAGGGCTTGCAACTTTATTTTTCACATTGTGAGCTCTCTCTGTGTTAAAGGTTTAATGATGTTCTGTCTAGTGCAATGTAAAGGCACCCTTGTAAGACAGGAGTTAAAACCATACAATAAGATTCAGGTAAAAGGACA
Source organism: Sphyrna mokarran (assembly GCA_024679065.1). Classification (NCBI taxonomy): domain Eukaryota; kingdom Metazoa; phylum Chordata; class Chondrichthyes; order Carcharhiniformes; family Carcharhinidae; genus Sphyrna; species Sphyrna mokarran. The sequence goes on along the minus strand of JAGIQG010000016.1, from coordinate 17,500,655 downwards.
AATGGGTGAGATTTGATTATCTTTCGTTAATTAGAGATCAGACGCTGGCTTCTAATCGAGAGGCCAAAGAGGCTTTTGTCAGCCGTGAAAGCTGATTTCTACTTACCAAGGTGAATGACAGGTTCACCCTTCTGTCTGAAGAAAGGGTTTCTGTATCATTGTGTTTCTATTAAACACTTTATTGAATGAATGAGGTATACGGTGCGTGAGACAGAATGGTGTGAATTTACCAGTTTTAACGTTGGTAAGTTCACTGGATAATGTAGGTCACCTGAAAAAAAAATTGAAAACCATTGATTTACTCTATATTTAATAGATCCAATAATGAATTGTAGTTGCCCTGTGTTGACTGGAAAGGCAGTGGTCTAGTGGTATCATTGCTAGATTATTTAATCCAGAAACGCAGCAGATGTTCGAATCCTGTTACTGCAGATGGTAGAATTTAACTTCAGTTAAAAAAAATCTGGAATTAAGAATCTACTGACGATCATGAAACCGTTGTTAATTGCCGGAAAATTCCTTTGTTCACTAATGTCTTTGAGGGAACCTTACCAGATCTGGCCTATACACGACCCCAGAACAACAGCAATGTGGTTGAGTCTCAACTGCCCTCAGGCAACTACGGATAGGCCCAGCCAGCGAAACCCATGTCCCACAAATGGATAATAAAACAATACTGACTACTTTGGGCCTAGCAAACTCTATCCAAATCCCAAAACAGGAATATTTCTTATTGTTCTGCTTCCTAGAATCAGTTTGGATTCACTTATGATTGTGAAATGTTTGTGTCTTTGATGCTTAAGGAGAAGGACAGCCAGTGTTGGTAACAAGTCTCACAGGTCAGGCACAGTGCAGGATAGTCCACAAGAGACAGTTAACAAAGTGACACTTTGGTCCAGCTCAGAAATCCAGCTCCCTTTCTTCCCGAAGGAGCGATGGTCAGAAAGTTCACACTCCGAGTCCATAATTATGGAAGAGAAGGGAATGGTTTAGTTTGGAGGGGCATTGCTTTTTATTTTGGTCGGCACAACATCGAAGGCCGAAGGGCCTGTTCTGTGCTGTAGTGTTCTATGTTCTATGTTCTATAACTTGGGACAGGTCAAGAGCAGTGAATAAACTCAGGACCTGTCAAGGTTATGATGTCGGTGTTGGACTGGGGTAAACACAGTAAGAAGTCTCTCAACACCAGGTTAAAGTCCAACAGGTTTATTTGGCAGCAAAAGCCACTAGCTTTTGGGGCTCTTGCTGCTCCTTGGTTAGCTGAGTGGGCATTCACCTGATGAAGGAGCAGCACTCCGAAAGCTAGTGGCTTTTGCTGCCAAACAAACCCGTTGGGAGTTTAAGCTGGTGCTGTGAGACTTCTTAATGGGTCAAGGCTGGCAGCTTGCTCAGAGTGCCAGCAGGGAGGTCTCACCAAACTGCAGGAGATGGAAAGAGTCGGTGATCAAGAAAAGAGGATTCACCATCAACCGATTACTCAGAGACGCTGATATTTACAAAAATCATTCAGCTCCTCCTTCATCGCAAGTACGATGGTCGAGGAAGACTTTCCTGGTTAGCTTTCTCAGAAAAAAACATCCTGCTATAACTGAGGGACTTTATTATTTTTTGATTTTAATTATGAGCTGACAGATAATACTCACACGAAGAAAGCAGCGTTGTCCTGTCTCCATATAAGGAAGATAATCGGATTTATTGCAAAATCCAATCCTGTTCTTGCCTGAAGCTCTCATCAAACTGTCCTTTAAAACTGAAAAACACTGACTGTTTCGCTTTGAGGTATATTGTCTCATCGCTTAATTGATTAAACAAACCTTTGATTTTGAACCACTGCTTTCAAGTATGGTATGAAGGAAATGTGCAGATATTTGAATCTTTGCCATTTTCCTTTGAGCTTTTTTCAGCCACAACACCTGATCCTTCAACATTACTATTCTATTCATTTCAGAAAGATCATTTTTCAACTCTGGATCAAGCTGATTGTTCCAACAACCCTCCTGACTGAAGCTTGAATAATACTCGATGACTAATAATTGTAATTGTTTTAATTTAGACTGTTTTCTTCTTTGCAGGCCATGTGTCAATCAAGCATAATTAGATATGCATCAATCTCATAGCCAAACTTGATCCAGCTATTCATATTAAAATATTTAACCATACAAATTATACCTCAAGCTCGCAGCCTTTCCACTGCCCTCCAATCCGAGACTTTGGGCTCCCTGCTGTTCCCCCAGTCTCAGGCTCTGAGCCTTTCCACTGTCCCTCAGTCTCAGGCTCTGTGCTGTCTGCTGTTCCCCCAGTCCCAGGTTCTGGGCCTTTCCACAGTCCCTCAATTCCTAGGCTCTGGGCCTCTCCACTGTCTCTCAGTCCCCATGCTCTGAGCCTTTCCACTGTCCCTCAGTTCCAGGCTCTGGGCCTCTCCATTGTTCCTCAGTCCCAGGCTCTGGGCCTTTCCACTGTCCCTCAATTCCTAGGCTCTGGGCCTTTCCACTGTCTCTCAGTCCCCATGCTCTGAGCCTTTTCACTGTCCCTCAGTCCCAGGCTCTGGGCCTCTCCATTGTTCCTCAGTCCCCAGGCTCTGGGCCTCTCCACTGTCCCCTAGTCCCATGCTCTGGGCCTTTCCACTGTCCCCCAATCCTCAGGTTCTGGGCCTTTCCACTGTTCTTCAGTCCCCAGGCTCTGGGCCTCTCCACTGTCCCTCAGTCCCCAGGCTCTGAGCCTGTCCACTGTCCCTCAGTCCCCAAGCTCTGGGCCTTCCCACTGTCCCTCAGTCCCCAAGCTCTGGGCCTCTCCACTGTCCCCCAATCCCATGGTCTGGGCCTTTCCACTGAACCTCAGTCCCCATGCTCTGGGCCTGTCCACTGTCCCCCAGTCCCAGGCTCTGAGCCTTTCTATTGTCCTCAGTCCACAGGCTCTGAGCTTTCACCTGTCACCCAGTCTCAGGTTTTGAGCCTCTCCACTGTTCCTCAGTCCCACATAATGGGCTTTTCCGTTGTCCCCCTATCTCAGTCTCTGAGCCTTCCTGCTGTCTCAGTTTCAATCTTTGGGTTTCTTCACTGTCTCTTGGTCCCTAGGCTCTAGGCCTGTCCACTGTCTCTCAGCCTCAGTCTCTGACCTCTCCACTGTCCCTCAGCCACAGACTCTGAACCTCTCTACTATCCCTCAAGCTCCAGGCCTCTCCACTGTCCCTCAGTCCCCACACTCTGTTCCTTTGAACTGTCGCTCAGTCCCAGCCTCTGGGCCTCTCCATTTGTTGCAGTCTCAGGCTTTGGGCCTCCACAGACTGACTATCAGTTCCTCATCTATTTCACATTTACACCCAGGTTGTTCATTGCATTGTGCTGTCTTTCCAAGCTGATGTACCTGAATACCTCTGATTGAAAGGAATGTAGTAGTTTTCATTATATAACATCTTCTGGGAGAGGAGACAGCCAGATCTACAAGAGACACCTCTACTGGAGCAGAGGATAAATATAGCGTGAGGTTCAGGGCCTGTACTGGAGCAGAGGATAAATACAGCATGAGGTTCAGGGCCTGTACTGGAGCAGAAAACAAATACAGTGCGAGGCCCCGGGCCTGTACTGGAGGAGGGGATAAATACAGCGCAAGGCTGTATTGGGGCAGAAGATAAATTTCGCTTGAGGCTCAGATTCTCTACTGGTGCTGAGGATAAATACAACACAAAGCTCGAGGCCTCTACTGGGACTGAGGATAAAAACAGCACAAGGCTCAGGACCTCTACTGGAGCAGAGAATAAATACACCACAAGGCTCGGGGCTTGTAATGAGGCAGAGGATAAATACAGTGCGAGGCTCAGAGCCTGTACTGCAATACAGGTTGAATACAGCACGAGACTCAGGACCTGTATTGGGGCCAAGGATAAATACAGCACAAGGCTTGGGGCCTCTACTGGAGCAGAAAAGAAACACATCTCGAGTCTCAGGACCAATGCCGGGACAGAGGATAAATACAGTGTGAGGCTCGGGGCCTCTACTGGAGTAGAGGAAAAGTACAGTGTGAGGCTCGGGGCCTCTACTGGGGTAGAGGATAAATACAGTGTGAGGCTCGGGGCCTGTACTGGAGTAGAGGAAAAATACAGTGTAAGGCTCGGGGCCTGTACTGGGGTAGAGGATAAATACAGTGTGAGGCTCGGGGCCTCTACTGGAGTAGAGGATAAATACAGTGTGAGGCTTGGGGCCTCTACTGGGGTAGAGGATAAATACAGTGTGAGGCTCGGGGCCTGTACTGGGGTAGAGGATAAATACAGTGTGAGGCTGGGGGCCTGTACTGGGGTAGAGAATAAATACAGTGTGAGGCTCAGGGCCTATACCAGAACATAGATCAGGATCAATACCGTGGCAGAGGATAAATACGGCACGAAGCTCAGGTGTGTACATAGAACATAGAACATTACAGCACAGAACAGGCCCTTCGGCCTTCAATGTTGCGCTGACCAATATAAAAAGCAATGCCCCTCCAAACCAAACCATTCCCTTAACTTCCATATACTTATCAACTTACCTCTTAAACGCCACCAAACTTGGCGCATCTACAACCGCTGCAGGCAGTGCATTCCACTCCCGAACCACCCTTTGGGTAAAGAACCTACCTCTGATATCCGTCCTATAACTATCACCCCTTAATTTAAAGCTGTGTCCCCTCGTGCTAGCTTTCTCAATCCTAGGAAAAAGGCTATCACTGTCCACCCTATCTAAACCTCTAATCATCTTATATGTTTCAATAAGGTCTCCTCTTAGCCGCCTACTTTCTAACGAAAACAACCTCAAATCCCTCAGCCTCTCTTCATAAGACCTGCCCTCCATACCAGGCAACATCCTGGTAAACCTCCTCTGTACCCTCTCCAATGCCTCCACATCTTTCTTATAATGTGGGACCAGAACTGCACACAATACTCCAAGTGCGGCCGCACTAGAGTTTTGTACAGTTGCAACATGATGCTGCGGCTCCTAAATTCAATCCCCCTACCAATAAAAGCTAAGAATCCATATGCCTTCTTAACAACCTTCTCGACTTGACTGCCTACTTTCAGGGATCTATGCACATATACACCAAGATCCCTCTGTTCATCAACACTATTAAGAATCCTACCATTAACCCTATACTCTACACATTTCTTATTCCTGCCAAAGTGCATTACCTCACACTTTTCCACATTAAACTCCATTTGCCACCTCTCGGCCCAGCTCTGCAACTTGTCCAAGTCTCTCTGCAAACCATAACACCCCTCTTCACTATCTACCACTCCACTGACTTTAGTGTCATCTGCAAATTTACTAATCCATCCTTCAATACCCTCATTCAGATCATTTATAAAAATTACAAACAGCAGGGGCCCCAAAACAGACCCCTGAGGTACACCACTCGTCACCGAACTCCACGATGAATATCTCCCATCAACCACCACCCTCTGTCTTCTATCTGCTAGCCAGATAGAAGACAGATCAGTACTGGATCAGAGGATAAATACAGCGCAAAGTTTGAGGCCTGTTCTGGGGCACAGAATACTTAAAGCATGAGGCTCAGAGGCCTGTGCTGGAGCAGAGGATAATACTATGTGAGGCTCGCGTTGTTTACTGGAGTAGAGGATAAATACAGCACAAAGTTCGGGGCCTATACTGGAGCAGAGGATTAATACAGTGCAAAGCTAAGGGCCTCTACTGGGCAGAGGATAAATAAAGTGCGTGGATTGGGTTTATATTAGAACAGAGGATAAATATAGCACAGGGCTTGGGTCCTGTATTAAAGCAGAGGATAAATACAATACAAGTCCTGGACCTCTACTGGAACAGAGGATAAATACAGTGCAAGGCTCAGGATCTGTACTAGAATAGAGGATAAATACAGAGTGAGGATCGGGTTTGTACTGGAGCAGAGGATAAAACAGCGTAAGCCTTGAGTTGTGTAGTGTGGCAGAGGATAAATTCAGTGCGAGTCTTGGTGCATGTACTGGGGCAGAAGGCAAATAAATTACGAGGCTCTGGGCCTCTTCTGTGGCAGAGGATAAATACCGTGCGTGGATCATGTTTGTACTGGAACAGAGGATAAATACAACGTGAGGCTCGGGGCCTGCACCGGAGCAGATATAACTACAGCGCGAGGCTCAGGGCCTCACAGGATCCTGTACTGGAACAGAGGATAAATACAGAACAAGGCTTGGGGCCTGTACTGGAGCAGAGGATAAATACAGAACAAGGCTTGGGGCCTGTACTGGAGCAGAGGACTGAGTTTGACAAACAATCATGAGTGATGTCTCAGGAAAACCTTCATTTCGACGTCTGATAATAACTGCTAATTTGAATGATCTATTCAAAATTGCTTTCGGGTTAAAGGTAATAGGAGAAATATTTTACAGATTAAGGAGCTAACAGCCAGTTTAACATTTTTTAAGAAACCGCACTAACCATTACCTTAGGGATGGAAGAACAGATGATATGTTGTTCCTGCATAATGAGGGAATTGGTGGACCCCATTGCTTTCCTAATGAACACATCTATAGTGAATGTTGTTTGCTTAAGGATTTCTAGCTCAGAGTCGATAAACTAGAATTTGATCATCAGACAATGCGACTTATCAGAGAGGAGCAGCAATATCTGGATGCTGAGTTTCAGAGACAGACACACCCCTTAGATTAACTACCTTGAAATTGGTCAGTGATCAGGGACAGGAGAATGTGACTGTGAGTGAGGCAGGACGAGGAAGCCAGGTTTACAGGAGACTCAGAGCTTGCTCTTGTCCAATAGGTTTGAGAGTCTTACTCTCTCGAGGATGTTTTGTCCATCTTGTGGACGAGAAGAGGGATTGTAGGAAGGATGAACAAAGTGATCTCTGCACTATGAACAAAGAACAAAGAACAAAACAGCACAGGATACAGGCCCTTCGACCCAACGAGCCCGCGCCGCCACCTCGATGTTCCCACTTCTACCCGCGATCTCTGACCATGTTTATAGATCTATGGATTAAAAACCAAATTTGAGACAATTTAGGGAGAATTTGTTTTGCCAATTAGCCTAAGAGCACATCTTTGGGATGTGGGAGGAAACCGGAACTCCTGGAGAAAACCCATGCAAGCACAGGGAGAATGCGCAAACTTCAAGAGACACAGGCCCAAATCCATGTATCTGCACAGCACAGCGATAGTCACTGAGCTGTCGTGTTGCCCATCAGATGGTCCAGGTCAAACATACACTAACGACGTGAAGCAGTAGGATACTCTCAAAAGGTCCAAGAGCAGTCCTCTCACGACCCATCGCGTGTATGCCCCTCGTTAGACAACAAGGTGGAGCAAAGCACCTGTAGGATAAAAACAAGTACATCAATATCATCATCTATTTACACAATGTTCAGGGAGACTTTCAAACTGGGGGGAGAGAAGAGGAAGTCTCCATAAATGGGGGCTCTATAGCTGGAGCATACATGTTGTTCTGGGTCTGGGAATTGAATATCCAAGATTACTCTGTATTTCAGAAGGATACTCAGAAAGGGAAAGAAGGTTTCTTTAATTCATTCATGAGTCATTGAAGTCGCTGGCTGGCCAGTGTTTATTGCCCGTCCCCAATAACCCGAGGGCAGTTGGGAATCACCACATTTTTGACGTTCTGGAGTCACCTGCCAGCCAGACCAGATAAGGATGGCAGATTTCCTTCGCTGGAGGACATTGGTGAAGCAGATGGTGGTGTAGCTTTGCTGGTGAAGGAAGGGATCTGTGCTGTAGTGAGAAATAAAATAAGCACTGGGGATCAAGTTTTGGAATCAGTCTGGATAGAAATAAGAAATAGCAAAGGAAAGAAGTCCCTGGTGGAGTAATTTGTAGCTCCCCAAACAGCAATTTCACGGTAGGGTACAGTATAACCCAATAATATGGGGGGCTTTTAACAGAGTTTTACCAATAATTGTGGGTGATTTTAATATGCACATAGACTGGAAAACCCAAATTGGCAAGGGTAGCCACAAGGGAAAGCTCATTGAATATATTAGTGATTTCTTTTTAGAATAAGCAGGCTACTAGATGTGATATTCTCTAATGGGCACAGATTAATTAATAACCTCAAAGTTAAAGATACCAAAGGGAGAATAATCAGAGTATGTTGAATTCAAAATTCAATTTGAGGACAAAAAAATTGGGAGTTTCACACTTGCATTCTGGTGTTAGACACAGCTAATTACATAAGGATGAGGACACACTTGGCCCTAATGCACAAGGCTAAAAGATAAGACAGCTGATGAGCAATGGCAGTTGTTTAAGGGGATGTATAAGCCCTCCCAAATAAAATATCGTTGGCTACACAAAGAAATCAAAGACAACATAAAGACAAAAATTAAGCTATACCTTACTGCAAAAGCCAGTGGCAGGCTGGAAGATTGGAAAACTTTTAAAGATCAACAAAAGGTTACTAAAAAAGTAATAACGAGAGCAAAGGTAAATTATGAAAGAAAATTAGCACAAAATATAAAAAAAGGATAGTGAACGCTTCTCTGAGTATATAAAAGGGAAGAAAGTAATTAAGACGAATGTTGGGCCCTTGGAAGATGAGATTGGGAGTTAATAGTGGGGAATGTAGAAATGGCAGAGGCGTTAAATGATTATGTTACCTCAGTTTTCATGGTGGAGGACATGAGTACCATCCCAAAGGTAACAGAAAATGCAGAGGTTACAAAAGTGAAGGACTTAGGACAATCATCGTGACTAGAGAAATAGTATTCAACAAACTATTGGGATTGAAGGCAACAATTCCCCAGTGTCTTAAAGGAAATAGCAGTGAAGATAGTGAATCCATTGGTTATAATATTTCAAAATTCCCTGGATGTAAGGAAGATTCCAGCAGATTGGAAAAAATGCTAATGTAAGGCCCTTATTCAAAAAGGGAGGGAGGCAAAATGTAGGAAACTATAGACCAATTAATTTAACATCTGCTATTGGGAAATTGTTAGAAGCTACTATTTAAGAAGTCATTTAACAAGTATTTAACACTATTTAACAAGACATTTAGAAAGTCAAAATGCAATCCATTGGCATGGATTAATGAATGGTAAATCATGTTGACTAATTTACTAGAATTCTCCTAAGATGTAACCAGCAAGGTAACAGTGATGATCCTATAGATGTGGTATATCTGCAGTTCAGGAAGGCATTTGATAAGGTGCTGTACAAAAGGTCAATAACACAGCTAATTCACATGGGATTAGGGGTAATTTATTATCTTAGATAGTGGATTGGCTAACCAACAGAAAGCACAGACAGAATAAATGGTCTTTTTCTGCCTTGTAAGATGTAACTAGTGAGGTGACACAGGATTCAGTCCTTGGGCCCCAATTATTTACAATCTATATTAATGACTTGAATACAGTGATTGAAGCTACTATAGCGAAATTTGCAGACGACCAAAGATGTGCAGTTTAGGTGAATTAGCCATGCTAAAATTTCCCTCCCTATACCCAAACAGGTGGCGATGGAGAGATTTTCACAGTAACATTTTTACAGTGTTATTGTAACCCTGTTTCTGATTAATAAATAAATTTTAAGTAACTTTCTACTTTTGACATTAGAATCGGTGGGATTCTAAGTTGCAATGAGGAAATAAAAAACTTACAAGTGGATTTAGATAGGTGAGTGGGACAACTTTTGGCAGATGGAGTTTAACATGGATAAGTGAGAGTTTATCCATTTTGTTCAGAAAAATAGAAAGACAAATTAATATCTAAATGGAGTGAGGCTTTGGGTTGCTTTGGTGCAGAGGGACCTGGGTGTCCTCATAAATGAATTGCAGAAAACTGATTTGCACGTACTGTAGGTATTAAGAAAAACAAATAGAATTTTGACACTTCAGAATAGAGTATAAAAATAAGGAAGTCTTGCTGCAATTGTGAAAGGCATTAGTGAGACTGTACCTAGAGTAGTGTGGACAGTTTTAGACCCCTTATTTCCAGAAGGATGTATTGGCATTAGAGATAGTTCAGAGGGGGTTCACTAGATTGATTCTGGAGATCGAACAGTTTAGACCTATACTCCCTCGAATTGAGAAGAATGAGGGATCTAATTGAGGTATATATGATAAAAGGTGTTGACATAGTAGACACGGACAGGATGTTTCTGTTTATGGGGCAAATTAGAACAAGAGGTCCTAGTTCTTGGATAAGGGCTCATAGATTGGAAAAAGAGATGGGGTGAAATTATTTCTCTGAGAGGGTGAAATTCATTACCCCAGAGTGAGGTGGTGACAGTGTAGAGAGAGCTTTACTCTGTATCTAATCCCATGCTGTATTTGCCCTGGGGACAAGAAACTTCAAACCGCCTTGGTGCAGAGGGATCTGGGTGTCCTTATGCATGAATTACAGAAAGTTGGTGTGCAGGTATAGCAGTTAGCAAGGAGGGCAAATTGAATTTTGCCATTTATTGCCAAATAGATTAGAATATAAAAGTGAGGACATGCTAACTGTATAGGGTATTGATGAGACAGCATCTGGAGTACTGTGTACAGTTTTGGTCCCCTTACTTGAGAAAGGATGTAAATACATTAGAGGCGGTTCAGCAGGTTGATTGCAGAGATCAAGGACTTGTCTTATGAAGTGAGTTTGAATAGTTTAAGCCAATACTCGCTGGAGCTTAGAGGAACAAGGGGAGATCTAATTGCGGTGTACAAGATGATAAAGGGGATTGAAAGGGTAGACATAGAGAGAATGTTTCCCCTTGTTAGACTTTCCAGAGTGAGAAGCCATAGTTTTAGGCTAAGGGATGACAAATTTAAAATGGAAATGAGTAGGAATTACTTCACTCAAAGGGTGGTGAATCTCTAGAATTCTCTACCCCAGACTGCAGTGAACTTCAGAACACTAAACAAAGTTAAGGAGCAGATAGGTAGGATTTTAATTAGTTATGGGAAGCGGGCAGGAAGGTGGAGATGAGGCCGAGATGGGATCAGCCATGATGGTATTGAATGGCAGAACAGGCTCGAGGGGCTGAATGGCCTATCCTTAGTTCTTACGTTCTTAACTCTGTCTGTGAGTTGTAGGCACAATCTTACTGACACAGGAAACAAACCTATCCGAATCAAAGTTTTCTTTTTATAAAGGAACAACTACAGATTGTGACCTTATTTGTGATCAGATCTGCTCGATGTGTAAAAGGAAAACTGCACGTGGTATAGGAGGAGGTCAGAATTTGCTAGTAATTTATTTTTGGATTTACCCTTTAAATCTGAGCTGAGAGCTCCCTCCACACTGTTCCCATCAGACACTCCCAGGACAGGTACAGCACGGGGTTAGATACAGAGTAAAGCTCCGTCTACACTGTCCCCATCAGACACTCCCTGGACAGGTACAGCACGGGGTTAGATACAGAGTAAAACTCCCTCTACACTGTCCCCCCATCAAACACTCCCAGGACAGGTACAGCACGGGGTTAGATACAGAGTAAAACTCCCTCTACACTGTCCCCCCATCAAACACTCCCAGGACAGGTACAGCACGGGGTTAGATACAGAGTAAAGCTCCCTCTACACTGTCCCCCCATCAAACACTCCCAGGACAGGTACAGCACGGGGTTAGATACAGAGTAAAGCTCTCTCTACACTGTCCCCATCAGACACTTCCAGGACAGGTATAGCCCGGGGTTAGATACAGAGTAAAGCTCTCTCTACACTGTTCCCATCAGACACTCCCAGGACAGGTACAGAATAGGATTAGATACAGAGTAAAGCTCTCTCTACACTGTTCCCATCAGACACTCCCAGGACAGGTACAGAATAAGATTAGATACAGAGTAAAGCTCCCTCTACACTGTTCCCATCAGACACTCCCAGGACAGGTACAGCACGGGGTAAGATACAGAATAAAGCTCCGTCTACACTGTTCCCATCAAACACTCCCAGGACAGATATAGCATGGGGTTAGGTACAGAGTAAAGCTCTCTCTACACTGTTCCCATCAGACACTCCCAGGACAGGTACAGCATGGGATTACATACAGAGTAAAGCTCCCTCTATAAAGCTCCCTCTATACTGTCCCCATCAAACACTCCCAGGACAGGTACAGCACGGGATTAGATACAGAGTAAAGCTCCCTCTACACTCTCTCTATTCCCTTCGCTGAAGATGCTGACTCCCTCTCTCTCTCTCTCTCTCTCTCCCCTGAAGGTGCTGGCTCCCTTTTTCTCTCTCCCCTAAAACTGCTGACTCCCTCTCTCTCTCTCTCTCCCCTGAAGGTGCTGAACTCTCTCTCTCCCTGAGTGTGACACTCTCTCTCTCTCTCCCCTGAAGGTGCTGAACACTCTCTCTCTCTCTCTCTCTCCCCTGAAGGTGCTGACTCTCTCTCTCTCTCTCTCTCCCCTGAAGGTGCTGACACTCTCTCTCCTCTCTCTCTTCCCCTGAAGGTGCTGACTCTCTCTCTCTCTCTCTCTCTCCCCTGAAGGTGCTGACACTCTCTCTCTCTCTCTCTCCTCTCTCTCCCCTGAAGGTGCTGACTCTCTCTCTCTCTCTCCCCTAAGGTGCTGACACTCTCTCTCTCTCTCTCCCCTGAAGGTGCTGACTCTCTCTCTCTCTCTCTCTCCCCTGAAGTGCTGACAACTCTCTCTCTCTCTCTCTCTCCTCTGAGGTGCTGACTCTCTCTCTCTCTCTCTCCCCTGAAGGTGCTGACACTCTCTCTCTCTCTCTCTCCCCTGAGGTGCTGACACTCTCTCTCTCTCTCTCCCTGAAGGGCTGACACCTCTCTCTCTCTCTCTCCCCTGAAGGTGCTGACTCCTCTCTCTCTCTCTCTCTCCCCTGAAGGTGCTGACTTCTCTCTCTCTCTTCTCTCTCTCTCCCTGAATGCTGACACTCTCTCTCTCTTCTCTCTCTCTCTCCCTGAAGGTGCTGACTCTCTCTCTCTCTCTCTCTCTCTCCCCTTGGGTGCTGACTCTCTCTCTTCTCTCTCTCTCCCCTGAAGGTGCTGACTCTCTCTCTCTCTCTCTCTCTCCCTGAACGTGCTGACACTCTCTCTCTCTCTCTCTCTCTCTCTCCCCTGAAGGTGCTGACTCTCTCTCTCTCTCTCCCCTGAAGGTGCTGACTCTCTCTCCCCTCCCCGATGGTGCTGACTCTAATTGGGATGTGATTCTTCAATCACCAGCCTCTCTCAGAATCTTGCCATTTCCAGTCCTTGTAAGTTACGTGACACAATAGGCACTGTGGACTATTCCTGCAAGGGGCATCAGATCAGAAGTGAATCTTGTGTTCAAACAATTTTCCCACGCCCACTTCTCACCTCATGGGGAATCAGGGAGTGGGAGAGAGGGACAGGGGAGACAGTGAAGAAAAAGAGAAGGTGAGGCTGAAGGAATGAGGGTTGGAGAGGGGAAGAGAGAGGGTGAGTAAGATTAGTAATGGGATGGGAAAGAGAGACATGGGAGTGGAGAGTCAGAGATAGAGAGAGGGAACGAGAGATACACTTAGACATTGTGAGAGAGACATCAGGAGAGAGCTGTGGAGAGAGGGCAGAGAGAGACAGAGAGAAAGAGGAAATGAGTGAGGAAGGGAGGAAAAGAGAGAAGGTGAGAGCGAGGAGAAGAATGATATTCCCACATCATTGTACAATTCTTCAACAGCATTGCTTCAAAGGGCTGAAGTTTCTCCCCATTCAGTTGTCTTTTTAGCCCTCCTTGTACTACCTCACACCTATCCAGGTTAGACTCCATTTGCTAGATTTTGCCTCATTCCCTACCCCATCCATATCGGTTTTTAAAGTCGGTGGAGTGGTAGATAGTGAAGAGGGGTGTTATAGTTTGCAGAGGGACTTAGACAAGTTGCAGAGCTGGGCTGAGAGGTGGCAAATGGAGTTTAATGTGGAAAAGTGTGAGGTAATGCACTTTGGCAAGAATAACAAATGTGTAGAGTAGAGGGCTAATGGTAGGACTCTTAATAGTGTTGATGAACAGAGGGATCTTGGTGTATATGTGCATAGATCCCTGAAAGTAGGCAGTCAAGTCGATAAGGTTGTTAAGAAGGCATACGGAGTCTTAGCTTTTATTGGTAGGGGAATTGAATTTCGGAGCCGCAACGTCATGTTGCAACTGTACAAAACTCTAGTGCGCCCGCACTTGGAGTATTGTGTGCAGTTCTGGTCCCCACATTATAGAAAGATGTGGAGGCATTGGAGAGGGTACAGAGGAGGTTTACCAGGATGATGCCTGGTATGGAGGGCAGGTCCTATGAAGAGAGGTTGAAGGATTTGAGGTTGTTTTCGTTAGAAAGGAGGCGGCTAAGAGGGGATCTTATTGAAGCATATAAGATGATTAGAGGTTTAGATAGGGTGGACAGTGATAGCCTTTTTCCTAGGATGGAGAAAGCTATCACGAGGGGACACAGCTTTAAATTAAGGGGTGATAGTTATAGGACGGATATCAGAGGTAGGTTCTTTACCAAGAGGGTGGTTCGGGAGTGGAATGCCCTGCCTGCGGCAGTTGTAGATGCGCCAAGTTTGGTGGCGTTTAAGAGGTTAGTTGATAAGTATATGGAGGAGAAGGGAATGGTTTAGTTTGGAGGGGCATTGCTTTTTATATTGGTCGGCGCAACATCGAAGGCCGAAGGGCCTGTTCTGTGCTGTAGTGTTCTATGTTCTATGTACTTCTATGTTCTATGTGTGTTTCCTCACGGCAACTTAATATCACACTTATTGTTTAATTTGATCTCTCACATTATGTTAAATACCTGTGTCAGAATCAGAAGGATTCTCCCTGGGGTCATCCAGGGCTCTTTCTGCCTCCCCAATTATTCAAATTGCTGTTTGATAGTTTGACATTTCTTCACCAGCTGCAAACTACACTTTGCATTTCTACCGCCAGCCTTCATGTCTTAGTAAAACATTCTGGAACGTGTTGAGTGGCAGTTGTCCTAAACCCGAGGGCATCCACTGAGCACACCTGGATCACAGCAGGTTTCATCTGTACATTATCAGTATATCCAGCTCTTTGAAGTTATACTGTTTGAAGCATTAGTACAATGAGGTGGAAACATCACTCCTCCCCTCACTCTCACCCTCTCTCTTTTCCTCCCTTCCTCACTCATTTCCTCTTTCTCTCTGTCTCTCTCTGCCCTCTCTCCACAGCTCTCTCCTGATGTCTCTCTCACAATGTATAAGTGTATCTCTCGTTCCCTCTCTCTATCTCTGACTCTCCACTCCCACGTCTCTCTTTCCCATCCCATTACTAATTTTACATCCCCTCTCTTCCCCTCTCCAACACTCATTCCTTCAGCCTCACCTTCTCTTTTTCTTCACTATCTCTCTCTCCCTCTCCCTGATTCTCCAAAAGGTGAGAAGTGGGTGTGGGGAAATTGTTTCAACACAAGATTCACCTCTGAGCTGATGCACCTTGCAGGTGAATAGACCACAGTGTCATACAGCTTGTGATGATTGGCAATGGCAAGATTTTGAGAGAGAGAGAGACTGCTGATTGAAGAATCACAGAACCGTCAGGGAGAGGAGAGAGAGAGAGTCAGCACCTTCAGGGGACAGAGAGAGAGAGAGAGTCAGCACCTTCAGGGGAGAGAGAGAGAGAGAGAGTGTCAGCACCTTCAGGGAGAGAGAGAGAGAGAGAGAGTCAGCACCTTCAGGGGAGAGAGAGAGAGAGAGAGTGTCAGCACCTTTCAGGGGAGAGAGAGAGAGAGAGAGAGAGTCAGCACTTCAGGGAGAGAGAGAGAGAGAGTGTCAGCACTTCAGGGGAGAGAGAGAGAGAGAGAGTCAGCACCTTCAGGGGAGAGAGAGAGAGAGAGTGTCAGCACCTTCGGGGGAGAGAGAGAGAGTGCCAGCACCTTCAGGGGAGAGAGAGAGAGAGAGTCAGCACCTTCAGGGGAGAGAGAGAGAGAGAGAGTGTCAGCACCTTCAGGGGAGAGAGAGAGAGAGGGGCAGAGAGAGAGAGAGAGTATCAGCACCTTCAGGGGAGAGAGAGAGAGAGAGAGAGTGTGTCAGCACCTTCAGTCAGCACCTCAGAGAGAGAGAGAGAGAGAGAGAGTCAGCACCTTCAGGGGAGAGAGAGAGAGAGAGAGAGAGTGTCAGCACCTTCAGAGAGAGAGAGAGAGAGAGAGAGAGAGTCAGCACCTTCAGGGGAGAGAGAGAGAGAGAGAGAGTGTCAGCACCTTCAGGAGAGAGAGAGAGAGAGAGAGAGAGAGTCAGCACCTTCAGGGGAGAGAGAGAGAGAGAGTCAGCACCTTCAGGGGGAGAGAGAGAGAGAGAGAGTGTGTCAGCACCTTCAGGGGAGAGAGAGAGAGAGAGAGTGTGTTCAGCACCTTCAGGGGAGAGAGAGAGAGAGAGTGTGTCAGACCTTTAGGGGAGAGAGAGAGAGAGTGTCAGCACCTTCAGGAGAGAGAGAGAGAGAGAGAGAGAGTCAGCACCTTCAGGGGGGAGAGAGAGAGAGTGTAAGCACCTTCAGGGGAGAGAGAGAGAGAGAGTCAGCACTTCAGGGGAGAGAGAGAGAGAGTGTCAGCACCTTCAGGAGAGAGAGAGAGAGAGAGAGAGAGTCAGCACCTTCAGGGGAGAGAGAGAGAGAGTATCAGCACCTTCAGGGCAGAGAGAGAGAGAGAGAGTGTGTCAGCACTTTCAGGGGAGAGAGAGAGAGAGAGTGTGTCAGCACCTTCAGGGGAGAGAGAGAGAGAGTCAGCACCGTCAGGGGAAAGAGAGAGAGAGAGACTCAGCACCTTCACGGAAGAGAGAGAAAGTCAGCACATCCAGAGGTGTTTTACAACATGTTAATCATTGCTACTTACCTGAAGATTGAATTTAGAAGTATTGAGAGGGTTCAAGGAAGCAGAGATTAGGCTGAAACAAGCAATCGTTTCAGTCAGAATAAATCACCCACTTAGGGTGTAGGATTTAACTACATTCCTTGGAAGGAAAGGCAAAAGCAATCAAGGAAGTCCCACAGCCACAGATCTGGGTATGGAAAACTACTGCGGCAGATCTTTAAAAATATCTCCACCATTTTAGCCCTATTTCATTCACCAAATGTTAAAAGAAACACCAAAATTCCAGCAGTATGTTTATGAAAAACATTTTAAGATAGTCCCTGACCACAAAGCATGGTTAGGATTATTCAGAGAAGATAAACCAGTGCCACTGATGGCCTCTGCAAGGGTGCAAAAATGGCTCTATTGTTAGTGTTGACAGTTCTATACTTCAGCACCGCCCTGGAACACAGATATCACATGGAGTTGGTTACCTTGGCCGCAAACTGTAACATCACCACAGGTTCCTCAAGAGATTAGACCGACCGTGCTTTCAGTAGACACCTTGCCAATCTCAACAAAACACTTGAAAGTTTGGACAGAAAGAGAGGCTGTATTGGTGAAAGTAGATGGTCACGTAAGGGTGGCACTGTGGGAAGTCAGGGTTGTTAAAACACAACCAAAGTAGAAGGAGGGAAAGAACCTGTGAAGAAGGAGTATTACAGTGGAAGCCAGGGTTGGGGAGTAGAATTATAACCCCACCCCAGAGGAGACAACTGCTGTTATAAGAAATGTATGACTCTCATCCAGAGCAGAATAGAATGAAGGCCTTAGCCTGCAGTTATGTCTAGTGGCTGGACATAGACAAGGAAACAGAAAAGATAGTTCATTGATGCCCCAGTTATGAAACACTATACTGCATCCAGTTTTGGTCACCTTACTACCAGAAGGACGTGGAGACTCTGGAGAGAGTGCAGAGGAGGTTTACCAGGATGCTGCCTAGTATGGAAGGTCTGAGTTACGAGGAGAGGTTAGGCAAATTGGGACTATTTTACTTAGAAAGACGTAGACTTAGAGGTGATCTAATAGAGGTGTACAAGATTATGAGGGGTATAGATAGAGTAAACAGGGTTAAGCTTTTTCCTAGGATGGACTCGAATAACACCTAAGGTCACGAGCTTAGGGGTGAGGGGGGTAAGGTATAATTTGGATGCTAGAGGGAGTTTTTTCACACAGAGGGTGGTGGGGGTATGGAATGCGCTGCCAAGTAAAGTGGTGGAGGCAAGCACTTTGGAGTTATTTAAGAAATACTTAGATGGACACATGAACAGAATGGGAATGGAGGGGTGTAGAAAACTGATTTAAAATAGGGATCATGAGCCTTGGGAGTCCCTGGGAAGTGTGTAAATAGATGATGATATTGATGAACTTGTTTTTATCCTACAGGTGCTTTGGTCCACCTTGTTGTCTAACAAGGGGTGTACACACGATGGGTCGTGAGAGGGCTGCTCTTGGATTTTTTTCGAGAGTATCCTAGTGCTTCACGTCTTTAGTGTACGCTTGACCTGGACCATTTGATGGGCAACACGACAGCTCAGTGACTATCGCTGTGCTGTGCAGATACATGGATTTGGGCCTGTGTCTCTGGGAGTTTGCGCATTCTCCCCGTGCTTGCGTGGGTTTTCTCCGGGTGTTCCAGTTTCCTCCCACATCCCAAAGACGTGCTCTTAGGCTAATTGGCAAAACAAATTCTCCTTAAATTGTCTCAAATTTGGTTTTTAATCCATAGATCTATAAACATGGACAGGGATCACGGGTAGAGGTGGGAACATCGGGGTGGCGGCGCGGGCTCGTTGGGCTGAAGGGCCTGTTTCCCGTGCTGTTTTGTTCTTTGTTCACTACAGGCTTTTCCATCACTGGCGAATTTGCACATGGGAGCAGCCTCACTGACAATGGGCAAGGCTCCATATTGCTGGGCCACTCATGGGTCATATGTTTCTTATACTAGTAGATTCACAGTCCAAGTGGTTAGCCATGCACTGGGTGAATTCCACAACGGGTACAGCCACCGTCACTATCCATGGCATTCCAGAGGTGGTGGCATCGGGAAATAGCACATCTTTCACGGCAGAAGAACTCCAAAAGTTTCTCGAGTCTAACTGGCATTTGCAATGTGAGGTTGGCACTTTACTACCCAGCATCAAACGGGCCAGCAGGCTGGACAGTACAAATATTTAACTCAACAATAAGGAAACAGATCAACAGGCGCCTTCCTTTACACCATATAACACCAGTCCTAACATGACCACCAGCATCACGCCAGCTAAGTTACTGATGGGATGTCAGTTATGTCAATTATGAAAGATGTCAAAGCTTTTGAGAGGGTACAGAGGAGATTTACAAGGATGTTGCCTGGATTGGGGGGCATGCCTTCCGAGGATAGGTTGAGGGGGCTCGGTCTTTTCTCCCTGGAGAGGCCAAGGATGAGAGGCGACCTGGTAGAGATTTATAAGATGGTGAGGGGCACAGATAGGGTGGATTCTCGGAGGCTATTTCCCAGGGCTGAAATGGTCACAGGTTTAAGGTGCTGTGGACTAGGTATAGAGGAGATGTCAGGGGTAAGTTTTTCACTCAGAGGGTGGTGAGTGAGTGGAATCAACTGCCGTTGGTGATGGTGGACGCAAACTCATTGGGGTCTTTTAAGAGATTTCTGGATGAGTACATGGGATTTAATAGGATTGAGAGTTACAGATAGGCCTGGTAGGTAGGGATATGATCGGCGCAACTTGTGGGCCGAAAGGCCTGTTTGCGCTGTAGTTTTTCTATGTTCTATGTACAAGATTACTCATGATATTCCTGAATTTGGCGGGGAGGCTAGAGGCTAGGCAAGCCTCCCAGAACATAGAACCTAGAACACTACAGCACAAACAGGCCCTATGGCCCACAAGTTGTGCTGATCATATCTATACTTACCAGGCCATAGAACTATCTGTAACTCCCAATCCCATTAAATCCCATGTACTCATCCAGAAGTCTCTTAAAACACCCCAGCGAGTTCGCCTCTGCCACCACTGACGGCAGCCGATTCCATTCACTCACCACCCTCTGAGTGAAAAACTTACCTCTAACATCTCCTCTATACTTACCCCCCCCAGCACCTTAAACCTGTGTCCTCTCATAGCGACCATTTCAGCCCTGGGAAATAGCCTCTGAGAATCCACCCTATCTATTCCTCTCAACATTTTATAAACCTCTATCAGGTCGCCTCTCAACCTTCGTCTCTCCAGGGAGACGAGACCTAGCTCTCTCAACCTATCTTCATAAGACATGCCCCCCAATCCAGGCAACATCCTTGTAAATCTCCTCTGCACCCTCTCAATAGCTTCCACATCCTTCCTATAGTAAGGTGACCAGAACTGCACACAATACTCCAAGAAGGAAAATCTCAATTCAGGAAGGAAAAACGCGGAGGATGCAGTCTTGGTTAGAAACTTTGTAGCAATCCCAGCACGGAAGGTTGGTTAAATAACAGAGAGAACAGGATTGTTGATTGTCTGAAGTCACGGTATCAGAGGCGGTTGGAGACCAGAATCCAACAATTCTCCCTTAGCTGCTGTACACTCCATTTGAGGAATGGGACTTCCACCAGCAAAGCTGCTAATGAGCCATCAGGCAGGATTTTTCTTTCCTGCCTGCCTTGGGAATTAGGGGCCAACCATGCAAAGGTCCATGGACTTCAGGTGGGAATTTGGGGCGAGCGCGGCCAGAAAATCCCGCCCATCATCTCAGAACGAGACTGAACCTTGTGTTTCCAAATTTGCCAGGGAGGGCAGAAGCAGCCAAAGCAAACAGAGAGCAGGTCACCATTCACATAGCACAGCATGATCATTTATCGTAAATGAAGCTATATGTACGAGAAGCTTCAGTAATGGATCAATTTGGATCTCCAAATTTATTGTCTCTAAGACCAGAACAAAATAGAAATGGAAGCACGGATCATTTGTAAACACATGGATCACTTGAGGAGCAGAGAGATACTCAGCAGCCAATATTGTGCACCAAGGAATGTTTCCAAACCTGTAAGCACTGAATCACCTGTTAGCTACATATCTGATGTCTCTGTGGAAGCAAATAGTGATGAACTGCCTCTGCCAGAAGGAGTATGTGTTCTTGTAGTTCCTGCAAAAAGCATCTCAGACAACAGAAATATGTCACTATAAAAAAAACAGAATATCCGCTCAAAGATTCAATTCACTGGGCCAGTGGGCTGATGAAAGGCAGATGAAGTTTAATTCAGACAAATGCGAGGTAATGCATTTTGATAGATTGAACCAAGGGAGAACTTATTCAGTTAATGGTCAAGCGTTAGGGAGAGTTACAGAACAAAGAGATCTAGAGGTACACGTTCAAAGCTTCTTGTAAGTAGAGCCATAAGTGGGCAGAGTCGTGAAGAAAGCATTTGGCATGCTTGGTTTCATTAGTCAGAACATTGAATACAAGAATCGGGACATCTGGTGAAGTTGTACAAGACATTGGTAAGTCCAAACTTGGAATACTGTGTACAGTTCTGATCACCCTATTATAGAAAGGATATTATTAAACTGGAAAGAGTGCAGAAAAGATTTACTAGGATGCTACTAGGATTTGATGGATTGAGTTATAAGGAGAGGCTGAATAGACTAAGACTTTTTCTCTGAAACATAGGAGGCTGAGAGGTGACCTGATAGAGGTCTATAAAATAATGAGGGGCAGATACAAGGTAGATAGTATATTTTCCCAAAGGTAGGAGAGTCTAAACTAGAGGACATAGGTTTAAAGTGAGTGAGGAGAGATATGAAAGTGTCCAGAGGGGCAATTTTTTCACACAGAGTGTGGTGAGTATCTGGAACAAGCTGCCAGAGGTAGTAGTAGAGGCGGGTACAACTTTATCTTTTAAAATGCATTTAGATAGTTACATGGGAATGGTGGGTACAGAGAGAAACGGGCCAAATGCAGGCAATTGGGTTTAGCTTAGGGGTTTTTAAAAAAAGGGCGGCATGAACAAGTTGGGCTGAAGGGTCTGTTTCCAAGCTGTAAATCTGTATGACTCATATTTGTCTAACTCATGTATATAATATATAGGTAGAATTTAAGGCTAAGTAAATTGAGGATTATGTAAAGGAGTGAAATGTAGAGAGATATGGAGATTGTCCCTTCAAGAACAACACAACTGAGTAAGGATCGCATGGTCTGAACAACCAATCAGGACTAAGTGTGGGAATCTCGCCACGGGGAGGAGTTCTCCAGGGTAGTGGAACTTTGGACCCACTGCAAGCATGTGACCCGTGTAACATGTAGCCTTTTTGTTCTATTAAAGAAGCCTCTGGAAGTACATCATTACAAGAGGGCACCAAAGAAATGGAGGCTAGACTTAAGGTCATTTAAAAGAGTTTGGAGTAACATCATCTTCTGAAAGTCCTTGTGTGGCCAGTGATAGTGTCCAGCTGTGAAAGCTGTACCATTAAAAAGAGTGACAAGACCCAACAAGAGCTTTCAAATGAAAGGACAACTTAATACTCTGCAGAACTGGTTTTGGGTAGTGATAACTGTTATATATTTATATTGATTCTTATTAGCTGCACTAACCACTTACTGAGGTGACACAGTGGTTAGCGCTGCTGCCTCAGCATCAGGGACCCAGATTCGATTGCCGGCTTGGGTCACTGTTTGTGCAGAATCCACACGTTCTCCCTGTGTGGTTCCTCCCTGTGCTCCAGTTTCTTCCCAAAGTCTGAAAGACATGCTGGTTAGATGGATTGGCCATGCTAAATTCTCCATCAATGGAAGGGGCAGGCTGGTAAAATTCCGCCTTCCATCTCACCATTGTAACTTCATTGTGGTGTTAACGCAAGCCTACTTGTCCCGCTAATGAATAAACTTAAAGTTATGTTGAAAGAACTGAACTCAAGAGATAAGGCCCAGAATTTTCTGTTCCCATTTGCGAAGGAATTTTCTGCACCCCAGTCAAAAACGGGGCCATGATTCCTGGCCAGGAATACCAAGAATATTATTTTAACATACTTGCATATTATTATCAGCCCCCACACTATCACCCCCCCATCCCACCTCCCTCCCCCCCGCCCCCACACCATCCCACGGCCCATCAAATATTCCAACTGTGGCAAAAGGATATCAGAACACTGTAAATTACAGCTGGCTTGGAGAGGCATGTACCTAGTGAGTGTGTTTCAGAAGATAACTGGGAGCTCAGCACAACACTCACCTAGCTGCTCTATGTGCGAAAGAAAGGACAATACTGGCATAACACTCCCACCCACTGGCACTCAGTGACACTGCAACTGAAATGGCTTTGGTAAAAACAGAAGTTCCACTGACAGCTCTAACATCTTCACTCAGAGGACGTGAGTTCAACTCTTACTCCAGAGGCACGTGCTGTCTGACACTCCAGTGCAGCACTGAAGGAGTATAGCACTGAGGGGGAGTGTAGCGCTGAGGGAGTGCAGCTCTGAGGGAGGTGGCACTGAGGGAGTGCAGCACTGAGGGAGATGGCGCTGAGGATGTGCAGCACTGAGGGAGGTGGTGCTGAGGATGTGCAGCACTGAGGGGGAGTGTAGCACTGAGGATGTGCAGCACTGAGGGAGATGGTGCTGAGGATGTGCAGCACTGAGGGAGATGGTGCTGAGGATGTGCAGCACTGAGGGAGATGGTGCTGAGGGTGTGCACACTGAGGGAGATGGTGCTGAGGATGTGCAGCACTGAGGGAGATGGTGCTGAGGATGTGCAGCACTGAGGGAGATGGCGCTGAGGATGTGCAGCACTGAGGGAGGTGGTGCTGAGGATGTGCAGCACTGAGGGAGATGGTGCTGAGGATGTGCAGCACTGAGGGAGATGGTGCTGAGGATGTGCAGCACTGAGGGAGGTGGTGCTGAGGGAGGCAGTGCTGAGTGAGTCCAGTGCTGAGGGAGGCAGTGCTGAGTGAGTCCAGCGCTGAGGGAGTGCAGCGCTGAGTGAGATCAGCACTGAGGGAGGCAGTGCTGAGTGAGTCCAGTGCTGAGGGAGTGCAGCGCTGAGTGAGATCAGCACTGAGGGAGGCAGCGCTGAGTGTATGCAGCATTGAGGGAGAGCAAAGCTGAGGGACTGAGGTATTAAGGGAGATCCACCTTTGGTGTAAGGCCTTTAACCGAGGCTCGCACTGCCTTTGCCTCCAATCTCCACTTACAAACTCTATTCCCGAACCATCAGCTCTCGCTGGAATCTATCCAACGCTCAATCAGACTGTTTGCAAACTTGGTCACATGTTGGAACTGGAGAGAAACTTCTGATCACAGTTAAACATTGAGTGGGCGGGTGGGGGGGAGGTAGGGGCTTAAACAATGATTGACACCAAGGAGAAACAGACTGTGACAGTCACTGACTGAACTAACACACAGGAATCGTCTCTGACACAGCTTAGACCAATGCACAGGAATCGTCTGTGACACAGCTTAGACCAATGCACAGGAATCGTCTCTGACACAGCTTAGACCAATGCACAGGAATCGTCTCTGACACAGCTTAGACCAATGCACAGGAATCGTCTGTGACACAGCTTAGACCAATGCACAGGAATCGTCTCTGACACAGCTTAGACCAATGCACAGGACTCGTCTCTGACACAGCTTAGACCAATGCACAGGATCGTCTCTGACACAGCTTAGACCAATGCACAGGATCGTCTTGACACAGCTTAGACCAATGCACAGGAATCGTCTTGCCAGCTTAGACCAAACAGGATCGTCTCTGACACAGCTTAGACAATGCACAGACGTCTGACACAGCTTAGACCAATGCACAGGAATCGTCTGTGACACAGCTTAGACCAATGCACAGGACTCGTCTGTGACACAGCTTAGACCAATGCACAGGACTCGTCTCTGACACAGCTTAGACCAATGCACAGGAATCGTCTGTGACACAGCTTAGACCAATGCACAGGAATCGTCTCTGACACAGCTTAGACCAATGCACAGGACTCGTCTCTGACACAGCTTAGACCAATGCACAGGACTCGTCTCTGACACAGCTTAGACCAATGCACAGGACTCGTCTGTGACACAGCTTAGACCAATGCACAGGAATCGTCTCTGACACAGCTTAGACCAATGCACAGGACTCGTCTCTGACACAGCTTAGACCAATGCACAGGACTCGTCTCTGACACAGCTTAGACCAATGCACAGGACTCGTCTGTGACACAGCTTAGACCAATGCACAGGAATCGTCTCTGACACAGCTTAGACCAATGCACAGGAATCGTCTCTGACACAGCTTAGACCAATGCACAGGACTCGTCTCTGACACAGCTTAGACCAATGCACAGGAATCGTCTCTGACACAGCTTAGACCAATGCACAGGACTCGTCTCTGACACAGCTTAGACCAATGCACAGGAATCGTCTCTGACACAGCTTAGACCAATGCACAGGACTCGTCTCTGACACAGCTTAGACCAATGCACAGGAATCGTCTGTGACACAGCTTAGACCAATGCACAGGAATCGTCTGTGACACAGCTTAGACCAATGCACAGGAATCGTCTGTGACACAGCTTAGACCAATGCACAGGAATCGTCTCTGACACAGCTTAGACCAATGCACAGGAATCGTCTCTGACACAGCTTAGACCAATGCACAGGACTCGTCTCTGACACAGCTTAGACCAATGCACAGGAATCGTCTCTGACACAGCTTAGACCAATGCACAGGAATCGTCTCTGACACAGCTTAGACCAATGCACAGGACTCGTCTGTGACACAGCTTAGACCAATGCACAGGACTCGTCTGCTGACACAGCTTAGACCAATGCACAGGACTCGTCTCTGCACAGCTTAGACCATGCACAGGACTCGTCTGTGACACAGCTTAGACCAATGCACAGGACTCGTCTGACACAGCTTAGACCAATGCACAGGATTTGATCGTCTCTGACACAGCTTAGACCAATGCACAGGACTCGTCTCTGACACAGCTTAGACCAATGCACAGGACTCGTCTCTGACACAGCTTAGACCAATGCACAGGAATCGTCCTGGACACAGCTTAGACCAATGCACAGGACTCGTCTGTGACACAGCTTACAATGCACAGGATCTGACACAGCTTAGACCAATGCACAGGAATCGTCTCTGACACAGCTTAGACCAATGCACAGGAATCGTCTCTGACACAGCTTAGACCAATGCACAGGAATCGTCTCTGACACAGCTTAGACCAATGCACAGGACTCGTCTCTGACACAGCTTAGACCAATGCACAGGAATCGTCTGTGACACAGCTTAGACCAATGCACAGGAATCGTCTGTGACACAGCTTAGACCAATGCACAGGAATCGTCTGTGACACAGCTTAGACCAATGCACAGGACTCGTCTCTGACACAGCTTAGACCAATGCACAGGACTCGTCTGTGACACAGCTTAGACCAATGCACAGGAATCGTCTCTGACACAGCTTAGACCAATGCACAGGACTCGTCTCTGACACAGCTTAGACCAATGCACAGGACTCGTCTCTGACACAGCTTAGACCAATGCACAGGACTCGTCTCTGACACAGCTTAGACCAATGCACAGGACTCGTCTCTGACACAGCTTAGACCAATGCACAGGACTCGTCTCTGACACAGCTTAGACCAATGCACAGGAATCGTCTGTGACACAGCTTAGACAACACTGACACAGCTTAGACCAATGCACAGGACTCGTCTCTGCACAGCTTGACATGCACAGGAATCGTCTTGACACAGCTTAGACCAATGCACAGGACTCGTCTGACACAGCTTAGACCAATGCACAGGACGGGCGATCGTCTCTGACACAGCTTAGACCAATGCACAGGAATCGTCTCTGACACAGCTTAGACCAATGCACAGGAATCGTCTCTGACACAGCTTAGACCAATGCACAGGACTCGTCTCTGACACAGCTTAGACCAATGCACAGGAATCGTCTGTGACACAGCTTAGACCAATGCACAGGACTCGTCTGTGACACAGCTTAGACCAATGCACAGGAATCGTCTCTGACACAGCTTAGACCAATGCACAGGAATCGTCTGTGACACAGCTTAGACCAATGCACAGGACTCGTCTGTGACACAGCTTAGACCAATGCACAGGACTCGTCTGTGACCGTTACTGTCTAGACTAACACAAGGAATCGCGTGTGAAACTTACTGTCGAGACTAATGCATAGCCTTTGTCTATAGCAGTCACTACTTAGACTAACACATAGGAATCGTCTGTGACAGTTACTATCTAGACTAACAAATAGAATCTAAACGGAGAAAGATTTTGTAGTGCTTTGGTGCAGAGGAATCTGGATGTCCCTGTGTATGATTTGCAGAAAACTAATATGCAGATACAGCAGATAATAAGGAAAGCAAATATTGACATGTATAGCCAAAGGAAGTGTTGCTAAGATTATTCAAGTAATTGATGAGGCCACCCCTGGAGTACTGTATACAATTTTGGTCTCTTATCATTTTCTCACCTGTTCAACATTTAGAATATTTTGGTAAGATTCTGCCCCAGCAAACTACAGGCCAGTTAGCCTAACATCTGTCGCTGAGAACATGTTAGACGCCATTGTTAAACATGTTATAGCGGGGCATTTGGAAAAATTCAGGGTAGTCAGGAAGAATCAAGATGGTTTTGTGAAAAGGAAATTAGATTTAACCAATTTATTGGAGTTCTTTGAAGGAATCATGTGTGCTGTGGATAAAGGGGAACCTGTAGATGTACTTGGATTTCCAGAACACATTTGATAAAGTGCCACGTTAAAGATCATTGTGGAAAACAAAGGAACGGGTAACATTTTGACATGGATTGAAGATTGGCTCGCTAATGAGAAATAGAGAGTAAGTATAAATGGATCTTTTTCTGGTCGGTAACATGTAACAAATATATAATATGGATCAGTGCTACAAATTAAACCTTTTACAATTTATACAGATGACTTGGGTGAAAAGACTGAATGTATGGTTACAAAATTTGCTAATAGTGCAAAGGTAGGAGGGAAAGTAAATTGTGAAGGGGAATAAGAATAACAAAGGGACATATTAGGGTTGAGTGAGTGGGAAAACGTCTGTTAAACAGAGTCTAATGTGGGAAAATATGAAACAGTCCATTTTGGCAGGAAAAATAAAAAGGAAGTTCATTATGTAAAAGGTGAGAGATTGAAGACTTCTGATGTGCAGAGGGATCCGAATGTCCCAATATATAAATCACAAAAGTCATTTGGAAAGTTCATAGCATGTTATCATTTATTACAAGGGAAATTAAGTACAAAAGTCGGGAGCTTATGCTTCAGTTATACAGGACATTGGCGAAACCACAGTTAGAATACTGTGTACAATATTGGTTTCCTTATTCATGAAAGGATGTAAACGCATATTGAAAGCAAATCAGAGAAGGTTTACCAGACTAACATTTAGATTGGATGTCTTGTCCTTTGTGGAAAGGTTGGACAGGCTAGGTTTGTAGGGTTTAGAAGAATAAGAGGTAACTTGATTGAAACATGTAAGATCCTGAGGGATATTGACCAGGTGGAGGTGGAGAGGATGTTTCCTCTTGCTGGAGAACCTAGAACTAGGGGTCACTGTTTAAAAATAAGAGGTCGCTCAGTTAAGGAGAGATGGAGAGAATTTTTTTCTCAGAGGTTAGAACAAAGAACAAAGAACAAAACAGCACGGGAAACAGGCCCTTCGGCCCAACGAGCCCGCGCCACCCCCCCGATGTTCCCACCTCTATCCGCGATCCCTGTCCATGTTCTATGGATCTATGGATTAAAAACCAAATTTGAGACAATTTAGAGAGAATTTGTTTTGCCAATTAGCCTAAGAGCACATCTTTGGGATGTGGGAGGAAAATGGAGCTCCTGGAGAAAACCCACGCAATCACGGGGAGAATGTGCAAACTCCCACAGACACAGGCCCAATTCCATGTATCCACACAGCACAGCGATAGTCACTGAGCTGTCGTGTTGCCCATCAAATGGTCCAGGTCAAGCGTACACTAACAACGTGAAGCACTAGGATACTCTCAAAAAAAATCCAAAAGCAGCCCTCTCACGACCCATCGCGTGTATGCCCCTTGTTAGACAACAAGGTGGACCAAAGCATCTGTAGGATAAAAACAAGTACATCAATATCGTCATCTGTTTACACACTTCCCAGGGACTCCCAAGGCTCATGATCCCTATTTTAAATCAGTTTTCTGTACCCCTCCACTCCCATTCTGTTCATGTGCCCATCTAAGTATTTCTTAAATAACTCCAGAGTGCCTGCCTCCACCACTTTAGTTGGCAGCGCATTCCATACCCCCCACTCTGTGTGAAAAAACTCCCTCTAGCATCCAAATTATACCTTACCCCCCTCACCCTAAGCCCGTGACCCCTCGTGCTATTAGAGTTCATCCTAGGAAAAAGCTTAACCCTGTTTACTCTATCTATACCTCTCATAATCTTGTACACCTCTATCAGATCTCCTCTAAGTCTACATCTTTCTAAGGAAAACAATCCCAATTTGCCTAATCTCTCCTCGTAACTCAGACCTTCCATACCAGGGGCAGCATCCTGGTAAACCTCCTCTGCACTCTCTCCAGAGTCTCCACGTCCTTCCGGTAGTAAGGCGACCAGAACTGGATGCAGTATTCCAAATGAGTTTCGTAGGTCTCTGGAATTTTCTTTCTGAAAGGGCAGTGGAAACAGTCTTTGAATATTTTTAAAGCAGCACAGGAAAAATTCCTGATTCCTGGTTTACTATCAAATAAACTGTTGGATTTTAACCTGGTGTTGTGAGACATCTTACTGTAGATTCCTGATTAACAGGGGAGGTGTGAAAGGAGTAGTCGGGTATGTGGGGTTGAAGATACAATCAGATCAGACGTGATCCAGTTGAATGCGGAGCCGGCTGAAGGGGCTGAGTGGCCTGCTCCAGCTCCTAATTCATATGTTTGCGTGTATAAATATAACACAGCAACACAGAGAGGTTCCCAGGATGAGAATCTCTCCCAAGACCAGAATGGAGAGTGGGTGCAGAAATCCTTTAAGCCTGAAAGTTTGGACAGGACTGTTAGAATCACAGGAGTGAAGAGGGCAGGGATGGAGGGAGAGGGTATAGACTGAGGTGTTGGAATATTAGTGAGAGAATGGAATCATAAAATCTCTACAGAGCAGAAAGGGCCATTTGGCCCATCAAATCTGCATCAACTCTCTGACAGAGTATCTCATCCAGTCCCTTTCCCCTATCCCTATGTATAGATTACAAAAGCAGGGAAGTCATGTTAGTATTGTATAGGTGAGGCCACAGCTTGAATGCTGTGCACAGTTCTGGTTGCCACGTTATGGGAAGGATGTGATTGCACTGGAGGGGTTGCAGAGGAGGTTCACTTGGATAGTGCCAGGGTTGGAACATTTAAGTCACGAAGAGAGATTGGGTAGGTTTAGGGTGTTTTCGTTAGAACAGAGAAGACTGAGGGAGTGACCTGTCGAGGTGTCCAGGATTATGGAGGCATAGACAGAGTGGATAAGGAGCAGTGTTACCTTTAGTTGAAGGTCAGTCACAGGGGACATAAGTTCAAGATGAGGGTCAGGAGGTTTATGGGGAATGTGAGGAAAAGCTTTTGTACCCAGAGAGTGGTGACTGGAACACACTGTCTGGGAGGGTGGCAGAGGTAGATTGCTCACATCCTTTAAAAAAAATCTGGATGAACATTTGGCCCATCCTAACATTCTGGGGTATGGGCCAAGTACCAGTAATGGAATTAGGTGGTAATTAATCTGTTGATGCCAACTCGATGGGTCGAAGGTCCTCTTCTGCGATCTATGATTCCATAATTCTATCCCTGTAAACCCACACATTTCACATGGCCTTACAACATCAGGGACCCAGGTTCAATTCCCAGCTTGGATTTGTGTGGAGTTTACACATTCTCCCCATGTCCATGTGGATTTCCTCAAGGTATTCCAGTTTCAAAGAACAAAGAACAAAGAACAAAACAGCACGGGAAACAGGCCCTTCGGCCCAACGAGCCCACGCCGCCACCCCGATGTTCCCACCTCTACCCGCGATCCCTGTCTATGTTTATAGATCTATGGATTAAAAAACAAATTTGAGACAATTTAGGGAGAATTTGTTTTGCCAATTAGCCTAAGAGCACATCTTTGGGATGTGGGAGGAAACCGGAGCACCCGGAGAAAACCTACGCAAGCACGGGGAGAATGCGCAAACTCCCACAGACACAGGCCCAAATCCATGTATCTGCACAGCACAGCGATAATCACTGAGCTGTCGTGTTGCCCATCAAATGGTCCAGGTCAAGTGTACACTAACGACGTGAAGCACTAGGATACTCTCGAAAAAAATCCAAGAGCAGCCCTCTCATGACCCATCGCGTGTTTGCCCCTTGTTAGAAAACAAGGTGGACCAAAGCACCTGTAGGATAAAAACAAGTACATCAATATCATCATCTATTTACACACTTCCAAGGGACTCCCAAGGCTCATGATCCCTATTTTAAATCAGTTTTCTATACCCCTCCATTCCCATTCTGTTCATGTGCCCATCTAAGTATTTCTTAAATAACTCCAGAGTACCTGCCTCCACCACTTTACTTGGCAGCGCATTCCATAACCCCACCACCCTCTGTGTGAAAAAACTCCCTCTAGCATCCAAATTATATCTTACCCCCCTCACCCTAAGCCCGTGACCCCTCGTGCTATTTGAGTCCATCCTAGGAAAAAGCTTAACCCTGTTTACTCTATCTGTACCCCTCATAATCTTGTACACCTCTATTAGATCTCCTCTAAGTCTACGTCTTTCTAAGGATAACAGTCCCAATTTGCCTAACCTCTCCTCGTAACTCAGACCTTCCATACCAGGCAGCATCCTAGTAAACCTCCTCTGCACTCTCTCCAGAGTCTCCACGTCCTTCCGGTAGTAAGGCGACCAGAACTGGACGCAGTATTCCAAATGAGTTCTAACCAACGTTTTATACAACTGCAACATTAAAGGCCAGCTCTTGTACTCTATACCCCTTCCTATAAAGGCTAGCATACTATATGATTTCTTCACAACCTTCTCCACTTGCTCTGCCACCTTCAGAGACTTGTTCACCTGCACCCCCAGGTCCCTCTGCGTTTCTATACTCTTAATAGGTCTACCCTTTATTATATACCTCCCCCCTACATTCTTTCTCCCGAAATGCATCACCTCACATTTATCAGGATTAAATTCCATTTCCCTCAGTCCAAAGATGCATGGATTAGGTGGATTGGCCATGCTAAATTAGTGTCCCAAAATGTGTAGATTAAGGGAATTAGCCATGGAAAATAGCCCTTCAGTATGCAAAAATGTGCAGGTTAGTGGATTACTATGGTAAATACACAGGGTTATAGGGATAAGAGAGAGTGGGGGTGGGGGGTGGGGGCTAAGAGATGCATCAAAGAGGATGAAGTCGAAAGGGTCGAGGGCTTCAAACGTTTAGGTGTCCAGATTACCAACATCCTGGTTCCTCCCATGCCGACACTACAGCTAAGAAAGGTCACCAACTTTCTCAGAAGACTAAGGAAATTTGGCATGTCAGTTACGACTGTCACCAACTTTTACAGATTCACTTTAGAAAGCATTCTTTCTGGCTGTATCACAGCTTGGTATCACAGCTCCGCCCAAGACCGCAAGGAACTACAAAACGTTGTGAATGTAGCCCAATCCTTAACACAAACCAACCTCCCATCCATTGATTCTAGCTACGCTTCCCACTGCCTCGGTAAAGCAGCCAGTACAATTAAGGACCCCAAACACCCCAAACATAATCTCTTCCGCCTTCTTCTGCTGGAAGGAAGGTACAAAAATCTGAAATCACGTACCAACCAACTCAAGAACAGCTTCTTCCCTGCTGCCATCAGATTTTTGAATGGACTTACCTTGCAATAAGTTGATCTTTCTCTACACCCTCACTGTGACTGTAACACTACATTCTGCACTCTCACATTTTCTTCTCTATGAATGGTATGTTTTGTTTGTAAAGCAAGCAAGAAACAATATTTTTCACTATATGCTAATACTTTTGACAATAATAAATCAAATCAAATCAAAGATGAATTTTCAGGGAGTCGGTGTGGGCTGGGTTGAACAGCCTCCTTTTGCACTGTAGAGATCCTATGATTTTATGGTTGTAAATGTAAGTGGTTATGAGGAGATGGGGCGGGTACCTGCAGTCTCCTGCCCGATATTCAGGAGCTCACTGGGGTTAGATCCATTCCCTCAGTGTGAAGGATTTTTGATTTGATTTGATTTATTATTGTCACGTATTAATGTACAGTGAGAAGTATTATTTCTCGCACGCTATACGGACAAAACATACCCTTCATAGGGAAGGAAACAAGAGAGTGCAGAATGTAGCATTACAGTCATAGCTAGGGGTGTAGCGAAAGATCAACTTAATGCAAGGTAAGTCCATTAAGAAGTCTGACAGCAGAGGGAAGAAACTGTTCTTAAGTCGGTTGGTACGTAACCTCAGACTTTTGTATTTTTTCCCAAAGGAGAAAGATAGAGGACAAAATATCCAGGGTGCATGGATTAGTTATTCTGATTGCTTTGCCGAGGCAGTGGGAAGTGTAATCAGAGTCAACAGATGGGAGGCTGGTTTGCGTGATGGATTTGGGTACATTTTTGACCTTTTGTAGTTCAAAAGGGCAGAGCAGGAGCCATACCAAGCTGTGATACAGCTAGAAAGAATGCTTTTCTATGGTCATCTGTAAAAGTTGGTGAGAGTCGTAGCTGACGTGCCAAATTTCCTTAGTCTTCTGAAAAAGTTGGTGGGCTTTCTTAACTGTAGTGTTGGCTTGGGAGGGACCAGGACACGCTGTTGGTGATCTGGATATCTAAAAAATTAAAGTTCTCGACCTTTTCTATTTCATCCCATTTGATGTAGACAGGGGCATGTTATGCTTCTTGAAGTCAATGACAATTTCCTTTGTTTTGTTGACATTGAGTGAGATATTATCATTGCTGCAACAGTTCACCAGATTCCTGTATTCTGTCTCATCATTGTTTCAGATCTGACCTATTATGGTGGTGTCGTCAGCAAACCTGAAAATCTAATTGAAGGGGAATTTGGCCGCACAGTCATAGGTGTGTAAGGAGTATAGTACAGGGCTGAGAACACAGCTTTGTGGGGCACCGGTGTTGAGGATGATGGTGGAGGAGGTGTTGTTGCCTATCCTTACTGATTGTGGGCCGTGAGTTGGGAAGTTCAGATTGCAGAGGGAAGTGCCGAAACCGGAGATGACTTTTAAGGGAACAATAGTGTTGAAGGCTGAGCTTTAGGCAATAAATAGGAGTGTTCCTGTTATCTAGGTGTTCCAGAGTTGTGTAGAGGGCCAGGGAGATGGCATCTGTGGGTGGTAGGCAAACTGTAGGGATCCAGGTAGTCCAGGACATTCATTGCCATGATTCGCTGATTCGTGACTAACCTTTCAAAGCACTTCATAATGATGGGTGTCAGAGCCACTGGCCGATAGTCATTAAGGCGTGCTGCTTGATTTTTCTTAGGGGCTGGGATGATGGTCTTCTTCTTGAAGCAGATGTATTGCAGGATGCAATTGCAGTTCCAGGTTTGTGAAAGGGGAAGATCAGGCAGAAGAGCTGTACTATAGTTTGACTTCGGCAGTGTGTAAGATGCTGAAGGAAATGATTCGAGATACCCTATAAAATCCAAGATAATGAAAGCCACGCCATGTGGGACAGAAAGACCTGCCTCATTAGACCAGGAATGAGCTGAATCACCAACAGGCAAAGTGGCCTGTCAATGGTATCAGGCTCTGGTTACAGACTGGAAACGATGCTGACACACAAGGGTAAGATTTCAGGTCTCAGCTTTTTAATGTTCTCCCTATTTAGGTGAAAGTATTGGAAGAAGGATTTGCAAGGTTTCCTCCCACAGTCCAAAGATTGACCATGCTAAATTGCTGCCTAGTGTCAGGAGGACTAGCTAGGGTAAATGCATGGAACTGCAACAGCATTCTGCAGTATGTCTGCTTCAAGAAGAAGACCAGCATGCCAGTACCTAAGATAAACCAAGCAGCACGCCTTAATGACTATCATCTGGTGGCTCTGACATCCATCATTATCCTGGGCGGACTTGTAGCTACTGCAGATTCGATGGGCCAAATGGCATCCTCCTGCACTGTAGGAATCTATGACTCTATGATCAGTGTGTGAGAAAGAAGACTGCAGACTTGACTACAGGTTAGAAAGTTTACTAGGTTTAGAAGGTTTACTAGGCTGATACCAGAGATGAGGGCGTTGGATTATGAGGAGAGACTGAATAGGCTAGGTTTGTACTCTTTGGAGTTTAGAAGGCTGAGAGGGGATCTTATAGAGATGTATAATATAATGAAGGGGATGGATAGGGTAGAGGTTGAGAGACTCTTCCTGCTTAGCAAAGATAGCAGGACTAGAGGGCACAGCCTCAAGATTAGGGGGGATGCGGTTCAGATCGGAGTTGAGGGGGAATTTCTTCACACAAAGAGTGGTGAATCTTTGGAATTCTCTGCCTGATGAAGTGGTGCAAGTTTCCTTGCCATGATCTTATTGAATGGTGGGGCAGGCTCGAGGGCTGGATGGCCTACTCCTGCTCCTATTTCTTATGTTCTTATGATGGTTTCTTAGCTGCAAGCCAATATAACCTGGGGATTAATGTGACAAGTTCCATTTGCAATTCAGTCCCAAATTACACCGTTCACCGTGAAAAGCCATCTTGGTCCCTCCAGCTTGACCTATACAGTCATGTGACTCACATTTGACAATATGGACACACTCCCAGGAACGTGTCACCCCTGGGAGAAATCAACAAAAATCTGAGGCTAACTGGGGGAGGAGGAGGAGGGGTGTCTGGGAAGTTCCTCTCTGATCTCACGGTGACAGAAATGCAACCATTTCATCCCAAATCCTCACAGTGTCTCCTGCCTTTGTAAAAGGCGTGCTCCACCCCAACCAGAATCAGGAATTCAATTATGGAATACCTACAGTGCAGAAAGAGGCCATTCAGCCCAAAAAGTCTGTACCAGGTCTCTGACAGCACATCTTTCCCATGTGCTCTCCCCGTAACCCCATATATTTACCCCATTAATTCCAGTAATCTACACATTTTGGGATACGAAGAGATAATTTAGCCTGGCCAATGCACCCAGCCTGCACAGATGAGAGGCAATTGGAGCACCCAGAGGAATCCCATGCAGACATGGTAAGAACATGCAGATTCCACACAGTCACCCAACACTGGAATTGAACCCGGGTCTCTGGCATTTTGAGGCAGCAGTGCTAACCACTATAGCACCATGCTTTCCCTTGAATCCACTAGATTACTTGGCAGCTTGTTCCAGAATTTCTCTGCTCTTCTGGCACTGGAACCAGTCTATTTAAATTGAATATAGTGATTGCTGACTTTTTCAAACCAGCTTAATTACAACAACTGTCAACTCAAACAGAATCATTTTAACAACCTCAGTTAGATCACCCCTAAGTCTATGCTTCTCACTGAGGGTGGCACGGTGGCACAGTGGTTAGCATTGCTGCCTCACAGCTTCAGGAACCTGGATTTGACCCCCGTGTGTCGGTTGGGTGCATTGGCTCTTAATGTCCTGAGATGCATAGGTTAGAGGGATTAGCAGGGTAAATGTGTGGGGTTGCAGAGATAGGGCCTCAGTGGGTCAGTGCAGACCCGATGGGCCGAATGACCTCCTTCTGCACTGTAGACCCAGATCTTTAAAGGCATGTTGATAAGCAAGTGTTTTAAACTGGAGACCCATTTAATATCTCTCCTCTACATAATTTCCAAAAACCTCAATGTCACCCACCACACGAGGAGATCAAAACTGGACTCAGATCTGGAACAAGTCAAAGCTGAAATCAAAATTATCACTTGTCTTTGCAACATCAGTCATTGTTTTGCTTAAATAGCATTCAATTTGGCTGAATGTTTGTAGTAGAATTATTTTTTCATTATTTTTGTCTTACTTGCGATTTGAGAAGCATTGTATTTTATTTGTGTAGTGAGTTTATTATTCGTGCTTTTAGTTTGGATCAAGGTCTGTTGATCATATGGTTTGTTTTTGTTCTGTGAATACAACTTGGAACATTGTTTGCTTTAGCTGGAACCTCCTGGGATTGGTCATGAACTCTGTAAGATTGGCACACTGACACTGCCTTTAGGTCTGATCCCTGCAGGGCGTAGGAATATTCAGTATTTCATCTTCCCATCTGTGAAACATGATACTTTTCTAAGCTAAACATCACTTGCCCGTGGTCAGGCTGTTGTGACCTCCTCAGCTGATTGAACAGTCACAAGAACATAAGAAATAGGAGCAGGAGTAGGCCATCCAGCCCCTCGAGCCTGCTCCACCATTCAATAAGATCATGGCTGATCTGTAGTGGTTCATTACCACTTTCCCACTTTCTCCCCGTAACCCTTAATTCCCTTGTCAATTAAAAACCTATCCACTCGACTTGAACATATTCAATGAGGAAGCCTCCACCACCTCATCAGGCAGAGAATTCCAAAGATTCACCACCCTTTGCGTGAAGAAACCCCTTCACAACTCTGACCTGAACCGCGCCCCCCGCCCGCACAATCTTGAGGCTGTGCCCTCTAGTCCTGCTATCTTTGCTAAGTGGGAAGAGTCTCTCAACCTCTACCCTATCCATCCCTTTCATTATCTTATACATCTCTATAAGATCCCCTCTCAGCCATCTAAACTCCAAAGAGTACAAACCTAGCCTATTCAGTCTCTCCTCATAATCCAACACCCTCATCTCCGGTATCAGCCTAGTAAACCTTCTCTGCACCCCCTCCAAGGCCAATATATCCTTCCTCGAATGCGGCGACCAAAACTGCACACAGTACTCCAGCTGCGGCCTCACCAGCACCCTATACAGCTGCAACAGAACCTCCCTACTTCTAAATTCTGTCCCTCTAACTATAAAGGCCAACATTGCATTCACCTTCTTAATCACCTGCTGCACCTGCATACTGTGTTTTTGCGATTCGTGCACAAGGACCCCCAGATCCCTCTGCACCATTGCACGCTGCAGCTTTTCTCCATTTAAATAGTAATCCTTCCTACCATTATTCTTACCAAAGTGGATAACCTCACACTTGCTAACCTTGTACTCCATTTGCCAGGTCCTCGCCCACTCACTCAACCTATCCAGGTCCCTCTGCAGGCTTTCCATACCCTCCATGCAATTTGCTTTTCCACTCATCTTCGTGTCATCAGCAAATTTCGTCACCCTGCACTCAGCCCCTTCCTCCAGATCATCTATGTAAATGGTAAATATTTGAGGCCCCAGCACCGATCCCTGGGGCACTCCACTAGTCACCAGCTGCCAATCAGAATAGCACCAATTAATACCTACCCTCGGCTTCCTATTAGACAACCAATTCTCAATCCAGTCTAACACCCTACCCCTGACTCCCTGCACCTTAATCTTCTGCAGTAATATTTTGTGAGTCACCTTATTGAACACTTTCTGGAAATCGAAAAACACCACATCCACCGGTTCCCCTCTATCTATCGCACTAGTCACTTCCTCATAGAACTCCAATAAATTTGTCAAGCACGACTTCCCCTTAACGAATCCGTGCTGCGTCTGCTTGATTAAATCGTTTGATCAAACTCTGATGAGAAATACAGATGTCCTCAAACTGTCATGGTACGCAAAACTCATACTCAAAATACCCATTCTTTAAATTCATTCAGGGACGTGGGCATCACTAGCTGGCCAGCATTTATTGTCCATTTCTAGTTGCCCTTGGAGGGCAGTTGAAGTCAACCACATGTTAAATTGACCCTTAGGGCCCAATTTTACTGTTTTGATTCTAAGTGCTAAACTGGGCACAATTCAGATCCGACTTGGAAAATTGTTCCCAAGGGGGCGGGACCCATACGCGAAAAAGAACCATGGGTCTGAATTGCTCTGTGAACAGGCCTCATGGCTGCTCCGATCGGAGTTTTGAACTGTGCGTACACAGTGAGGAAAATATTTGAAAAACGCAGCTGTCAGATCGTTTCCGGGTCACAAAAAAGCAGGTAACGCGGCTTGGGAGCAAAAAGTGGGAGCCCTGGCCCCCTCACAGATATCGCCCCATCCCCACAGCACAACTGCACCCCCTTATCCACCTACCACCCCACCCCCACTACTCAGACCGATCACAACTCCCTGCCCCCTTTCATCCCCACCGAACACCCACAAAGTGCCAGAGGACCCTTCCCCCCAACCCCCACCGATTACCCACAGAGTGACAGTGAACCCTGTCTCACCCCCCCACCGATTACCCAGTGACAGTGAACCCTCCCTCCCCCCAACCCCCACCGATTACCCACAGAATGACAGCGAAACCTCCCTGCCCCCCCACCCCACCGATTACCCACAAGTGACAGTGAACCCTCCCTCCCCCCCCTCACCGATTACCCACAGAGTGACAGTGAACCCTCCCTCCCCCCCCCACCGATTGTACCCACGAGTGACAGTGAACCCTCCCTCCCCCCCCCCCCGATTACCCACAGAGTGACAGTGAACCCTCCCTCCCCCCTCCCACCGAGTGACAGTACCCACCAGTGAACCCTCCCTCCCCCCTCCCACCGATTACCCACAGAGTGACAGTGAACCCTCCCTCCCCCCCCCACCGATTACCCACAAGAGTGACAGTGACCCTCCCTCCCCCCCTCACCGATTACCCACAGAGTGACAGTGACCCCCCCCCCACCGATTAGTAAAAATCTTGAATTAAGGGATAGGAGCAGAATTAGGCCACTCAGCCTGTCGAATCTGTTCGATCATGGCTTTTTTATCTCATCCCCATTCTCTTGCCTTTTCCCTATAACCCCTAATTCCTCTTATTCATCAATATCCTATCTATCTCTGTCTTAAAGACACTCAATGACCTGGCCTCAACAGCCTTCTGCAGCAAAGAGTTCCACAGATTCACCATTCTCTGGCTGAAGAAATTCCTCCTCATCTCTGTTTTAAAGAGTCATCCCTTCAACTAAGGTTTGTGCTCTCTGGTTTTAGTTTTTCCTACTGGTCAAAACATCCTTTCCATGTCCTACCCAGGCCTTGCAGTATCCTGTAAGCTTCAATAAGATTCTCTCCCTCATCTTTCTAAACTCTAACAAGTACAGCCTATCCTCATACAACAAGCTCTTCATTCCAGGCTTCATTCTTGTGAACCTCCTCTGGACCCTTTCCAAGGCCAACACATCCTTCCTTAGATAAGCAGCGCAAAACTGCTCATAATACTCCAAATGGGGTCTGATCAGTGCCTTATATAACCTCAGATGTACACCCCTGCTCTTGTATTCTAGCTCTCTCGACATGAATGCCAACACTGCATTTGCCTTCCTAACTGCCGACTAATCCTGCATGTTAATCTTAAGAGAATCTTAATCTTAAGAGACTTCTAAGTCTGTATTTCTGATTTCCTAAGCATTTTCCCTTTTGGAAAATACTCCATGCCTTCATTCCTCCTTCCAAAGTGCATAAACTCACACTTTTCCACATTGTATTCCATCTGCCACTCTTTTGCCCACTCTCCTAATCTGTCCAAGTCCTTCTGCAGCCCCTCCCTACTCTCCACTTCCTCAATACTATCTGTCCCGCTACATATTTTTGTATCATCTGCAAACTTAGCAACAGTGCCTTCAGTTCCTTACCCCAAATCGTGAATGTATATTGTGAAAAGTTGTGGTCCCAGCACTGACCTCTGAGGCACATCACTAGTCACTGGTTGTCATCCTGAGAAAGACCCCTTTATCCCCACTCTCTGCCTTCTGCCAGTCAACCAATCCTCTATCCATGTTAGGAAAGATTAAGAATCTACTAATGGCTATGAAACCATTTTCAATGATTGGAAAAACCCATCTGGTTCACCTTTAAGGAAGGAAATCTGCCGTCCTTATCTGGTCTGGCTTACTTGTGACTCCAGATCCAAAGCAATGTGATTGACTCTTAACTGTCATTGGAGATGGACAGCAACATCCATATCCCATGAATAAATCCAGAGATCATTGATTCAAATTAATGCTCTATTTATGAAGAAAGATGGTTTGTGGATGAATGCAGTTGGATTGCTATCAAGTGCCACTACTACTGTTTTTCAAGAAAGGAAACCATATATCCTCTTTTTTTGTTCATAGGCATTGCTGTCTAGGTCAGCATTATTTGCCCATCCCTTATTGTCCCTTCAGTAAGTGGTGATAAGCTCTTTTCTTGAGCTGATGCAGTCCCTGAAGTGTAGGTACACCCACAGCATAGTTAGGGAGGGAGTTCCAGGATTTTGACCCAGCAACTGTGAAGAATGACCAATACATTTCCAAGTCAGGATAGTGAATGAGTGGGAGGGGGATCTTCTGGGGGTGGGGGGGGGAGTGGGGGGTGGTTTTTATGTTTCCACCTGTCTCTTGACCTTGTCCTTCCAGTACAAGTTGCAAGTTTGGAAGGTGCTATCAAAGGGGCCTTGGTGAGTTGCTGCAGTGCATCTTGTAGATGATACACATGGCTGCCACTGTGTGTTGGCAGTGGAGGACGTGACTATTTAAAGTGGTGGATGGGGTAGCATTTGTCATGGAAGGCTGTTGAGCTTCTTGAGTGTTGCTGGAGGTGCACCCATCCAAGCAAGTGGAGAGTATTCCATCACACTCCTGACTGGTACTTTATAGATGGTGTAGACTGCAAGCAACCCAACAATAGCTCTATTCCAATCTTTTTAAAAAAAGTGATGAATTTTTAATGCTGTCCGGGCAACTGGGGATGGACAGTATCAATGTTACCTTCCCTGTGTTATCCACAACCGTAAACAAATGGAAACCCAGATGGAGGCTTACCAGCCATAATCAAAGTAAGCGCCTGGGACAGTGCAGCACTCCCTCAGTGCTGGACACAAGCCATACGAGGGAGCCCTAAACGCTAGTGTTCTGACTCGTGTATGAGGGTAACACACAACTCTAAGAGTGCCTAGACAACAGTCATGGGGAATAGCATTCCCGGTCTCTGGGTTTTCATGTAGCACTCAGTGTCTGATCATCTGGCTTCAGGATCACGGAGTTGTTGGGGGGGGGAGGGGTGGATTCTTCTCAGTAGAGATGGAAGCTGACGAATTAACTGTGTGTATGAAGGCTTTTTTTTTGTTTAGTCTTTTACTAGCGACAGGGGCTGGGGCTTTAATGAGAATGGGAGCCAGCTCTCCACAGGGTGGCTTTTATAGGTTATCAGCTCCAGTGTTTGTATAGCCCCAATGACCCCTTGGCATCTGATTTAAATTGACTGCTTGCACTGGGCTGAGCATTCTCCCTCAGATGAGGAGCCAGAGGAGATTGAGCTGCTTTCCACTAACACACAGCATTTGCCCATCTCAGCCCGCAACTAATTTCAGGCTCGAGCATCGGAACAGAAACAAATGTTCAGAACCATGACCTCGAGGGATTACTTGGCTCTCGCCGATCAGCTCGACGCAGAGTTAGTTTCGCTGTCAGATTTCTCTCACCCTCTGTCATTTTCATCCACTGCAGACCCTTGCCTGCCATTGGGAGAAACACCCCTCCACATGCACCCCCCACACTCCACCCCCCTCCCCACCCCCATGGCAGCAGCAAAAAGAGAACAACTTTGGTCTTTGGGAGGTGTCAGTGAAACCTGTCGAGCTCACAAATTGAAGTCCGACCTCTGGGAGTCAAAGAACAAAGAACAAAACAGCACGGGAAACAGGCCCTTTGGCCCAATGAGCCCCCGCCGCCACCCCAGTGTCCCCACCTCTACCCGTGATCCCTGTTCATGTTTATAGATCTATGGATTAAAAACCAAATTTGACACAGTTTAGGAAGAATTTGTTTTCCCAATTAGCCTAAGAGCACATCTTTGGGATGTGGGAGGAAACCGGAGCACCTGGAGAAATCCCACGCAAGCACGGGGAGAATGCACAAACTCCCACAGACACAGGCCCAAATCCATGTGTCTGCACAGCACAGCGATAGTCACTGAGCTGTCGTGTTGCCCATCAAATGGTCCAGGTCAAGCGTACACTAACAACGTGAAGCACTAGGGTACTCTCAAAAAAAATCCAAGAGCAGCCCTCTCACGACCCATCGCGTGTATGAGTCGTGTCTCTGACTCACTGACTGTCCCACCTCGAACACATTAATGCCATCTAAGTTTGCAGAAAAATGTAATATTTCTGTCAGAACTAGCAAAATTCCTCCAGGACTCGGAGAGAACGGAGAATTTGCCACACAGCCAAATCTCCACTCACTGCAGTGGGACTGGAGAATCCCAACCGTGGGCAAGTAGCAGAATTCCAGCCCCCAAGGGTTATAATGTATTTAGAGGATAATGCTTTGGTGCGATTTTCCTGGCCCACTGCACTTGTGTCAAACGCAGAGGCCTGGGGGTTTTCAGTGGGACAACAAAAGCGTGCCTGGCGCTCCAGCTCTCGGTCATCTTCCCAGAGTGTATTTTTGTAGCAGGACCAGGTTCGTGCTGAAAATAGGTGCGATGTCAATTTAAATGTTTTTTAAATACAGGTGGGGTATTTGCATGCATGCTAGGGGTTTGGGAGGGCCCAGGAGTCTGCAGGTCATGGGTCAATGCTGGCACCAGGTCCATAATGGGTCCATTGCTCCAGGCTGCAGAGAGACCCCCGAGGAGAGCGACATGAGATTCACAATTACCGACCTGCTTCCATTAGTTGGACAGGCTCTGTGGCTGACTCCATTTATATATATTACAATTCTGGTCGCCCTGCTATAGGAAGGATGTTATTAAACTGGAAAGGGTGCAAAAAAGATTCACAAGGATGTTACAAAGACGGGGATGTTTGAATTATAAGGAGAGACTGGATAGGCTGGGACATTTTTGTCTGTGGCACAGGAAGATGAGGGGTGACCTTATAAAGGTTTATAAAATCATGAGGGGGATTGAAAAGGTGAGTAGCCAACGGCCTTTTTCTCAGCATAGGGGAGTCCAAAATTGGAAGGCATAAGTTTAAGGTGAGAGGGGAACGATTTAAAAGGGACCTAAGAGGCAAGTTTTTCACACAGAGAGTGGTGTGTATATGGAATGAGCTGCCAGAGGAGGTGGTAGGGATAGATACAATTACAACATTTAAAATATATTTGGACAGGTACATGGATGGGGAAAGTTTAGAGGAATATGGACAAAATGCAGGCAATTGGGACAGTTTTGATAATCTGGTCAGCATGGATGAGTTGGGCAGAAGGGCCTGTTTCTGTGCTGTATATCTCAATGGCAACAGTGGCTATACTTCAAAAAGCACTTCGTTGGCTGTAAGGCATTATGGAGCAAAGTTTAAAGTTTATTTATTAATGTCACATTAACAGTGCAATGAAGTTACTGTGAAATGCCCCTACTACATGTTTGTGAAAAGTGCTATAGAAATACAAGGCTTTTATTATTCCTCTTGGTGGGGTCTGGTTAACTTTGGGTGCGGAGTTGGATTCTGTCACAACATTTTTCAAATCAGCATTTCATTAAAATTTGTAATTAGATGTTTTAAGTTCTCTGACCTTTTGATCTGCTTTGACCAATTTCGCCCAGATTGTGCTAATAAAACCACTCTAAATTGGGGGGAATCTACTCTGCAATGTCGATACACCTCTCTTACTCTCTCCACAGGATATTCTACACAATTATGTTGTACTTTGATTTATTGCAGTTAAATTAAATATATTAGTTACAGTA
Source organism: Sphyrna mokarran (assembly GCA_024679065.1). NCBI lineage: Eukaryota > Metazoa > Chordata > Chondrichthyes > Carcharhiniformes > Carcharhinidae > Sphyrna > Sphyrna mokarran. The sequence continues at coordinate 17,456,160 of JAGIQG010000016.1, read as the reverse complement.
AAACATTCTGGCCAAAATTCTGCGGCTGTTCACGCTGGTGGGATTCTCCGGTCCTGTTGGCAGCGCACTCCCGCCTATGGGTTTCCTGCTGGTATGGGGTGACATCAGTGGGAATTGACTGGACCAGAGAATCCCACAGCTAGCAAACAATGCGCCACCTCCCACTGGCAGGAAACTGGTGGCTAGTAAACCAGAGAATTTCAGCCGATATAAAGGGTTTTTAAAAGGATGAACCATATCCAGAGATATCATAGTGCCAGGGACATGAATTCAATTCTAATATCGGATGACTGTTTATGTAGGGTTTGCATATTCTTCCCATGTCTGTGTGGGTTTCCTCCGGGTGCTCCAGTTTCCTCCCACAGTCTGAAAGATGTGCAGGTTAGGCTGACTATGTTGAACCTATCTGCCATATTGTTAAAGATCCCACAGGCACATCTAACAGTTCCTAGAATAATTCCAAATATTACTGTCACCATATCATAGTGATCGAGGCATCTGTTCTAACATTCAAGGAATGCTTAAGGGAAGTGCAGCAACTGTTTATTCCTGTCTGCAACAAAAGCAAAAAGGTTAAGAGAGCCAATCCATGGCTTATAAAGAAAATTAGAGAGAGTGTCTAATCTAAACAAGAAGCATACAGATTGCCCAAGGAAAATAATAGGTCTGAGGAGTGGGAGCAGTTTAGAATTCAGCAAGGAAGGATCAAGGGATTGATTTAGATGGGGAAAAATACAATATGAAAGTAAGCTTGCAGGGAACATCAAAACATAAGGTGTGTACGTTGAATGTATTAAGGGGATAAATGCATGCGGTTAATGGGCTAGGACAGGGGGTGGGCCTGGGTAGGATGCTCTGTCAGAGAGTCAACGCTGATTCAATGGGCTGAATGGCCTCCTGCTGCACTGTAGGGATTCTATGATTTTTCTTTGCTGAACTGCTTTTCCTGCACTTGTTTTGCATTGATTAAATCCATGAATCAGTGTGTAACAGCATGTGGTTCAGGGTCACTGATGAAACTGACCATTGCCTTAAGGTCAGCCCTGCCTCAATAACCTCTTCAAATTGATTTAAAACCTCCCTGCTTTACAGGGAAAGGTGAAAGGTTATTTCAACATCAATAAGAGTGCAGCATTCACTGACTTCAGGACAGTGTGATTAACCCTTTACTCCCGCCTGCTCTGCACACTACAAGTTTCTTGCTACAACGCAATCGTCATGGCTGGCCAGTAACAAGCTTTTACAACTTCTGTTCAAAAATAGGATGGCAGCAACGCTTCAGGGAGGAGGAGAATGCAGATGAGCCGTACTGAATGGCTAAGCAACCTGCTGAGCTGCAGACATTGGCTGAAGATAGCCGGACTGGTGCTGAAGTGATTCCTTCTACAGTTGAATAGGATTGTGTGTGCAAAGGCACTGGAAAACCTTCAATCTGTGTGAAACTATGGATCCTGAACAGGATCCTGCCTCCAGGAAAACAAAAAGGAGGATTCAAGCAAACTCTCAGATCTTCAGGATGAGATCCTCCAACATGAGGCCTGGTCAATAATAATGGCCATTTTTCTGTCAAGGAATTAGTAACAGCTTTTATTAAAGCTGAAGTTACACTTCAGAGTCCCGACAAATACTCATCTGCCAATCTACCTTAATTCACCTACGATATTGTTAAAGATCCCACAAGCACATCTAACTGTTCCTAGAATAATTCCAAATATTACTGTTACCATATCATAGTGATCTAGGCATCAGTTCTAACATTCAAGGAATGCTTAAGGGAACTGCAGCAACTGTTTATTCCTGTCTGCAACAAAAGTAAAAAGGTTAAGAGAGCCAATCCATGGCTTATAAAGAAAATTAGAGAGAGTGTCTAATCTAAGGAAGAAGCATCAAGAAAAATAATAGGTCTGAGGAATGAGAGCGATTTAGAATTCAGCAAGGAAGGATTAAGGGATTGATTAAGATGGGGAAAAATACAGTATGAAAGTAAGCTTGCAGGGAACATAAAGACTGAACTGACTTTCTATTGATATGTGAAAGAAAGAGTTTGGTGATAACAAATGTAGATCCTCTACAGATAGAAATGGGGAAATGTATAATAAGGGACAAAGAAATGGCTGAGCAACTGAATACATACTTTGGTTGTCTTCAAAAGAGGGCACAACTTGGATACCAGAAATATTGGAGAGTGTAAGAATTCGTGAGAGGGAAGACCTGAGGGAGATCGATATTAGTAGAGAAATGGTGTTAGAAAAGTTGATAGGATTGAAATCAGATAAATCCCCAGGGCCTGATAATCTACATCCCAGAGTACTTAAGGAAGTGGCTCTGGAAATAGTGGATGCATTGGTGGTCATCTTTCAAGATTCTATAGACTGTGGGACAAGCCCTGTAGATTGGAGGGTGGCTAATTTCACTCCAATATTCAAAAAAGAAGGTAGGGAGAAAATAGTGAATTATAGACCAGTAAGTTTAACATTAATAGTGGAGAGAATTCTGGAATCCATTATCAAAGACTTAATAGCAGAACATTAGAAAACAGTGGCAGGATTTGACAGAGTCAGTATGGATTCATAGAGAGGAAATCATGCTTGACAAATCTTTTGGAAATTCTTTGAAGATGTAAGTAATAGAGTTGACAAGGCGGAGCCAGTTGGTGTAGTATATTTGGACATTCAAAAAGCATTTGACAAAATCCCACACAAGAGATTATCGTGCAAGATTAAAATGCATGGGATTGGGGGAAGTGTATTGAGATGGATAGAAAACTGGTAGCAGAGAGGAAACAAAAAGTAAGAATTAATGGGTGCTTTTCAAATTGGCAGGCAGCAATTAGTGGTGTGCCATAGGGATTGGAGCTGGGATCCAAGCTATTCACAATATATAATAATGATTTGGAAATGGGAACAAAATGTAACATCTCAAAGTTTGCAGATGATACCTAGTTGGGTGGGGGATGAACTGTGACAAGCATACAGACATCCTTCAGAATGATCTGGACAGGTTGAGTAAGTGGGCTAATCAATGGCAGATGCAATATAATTTAGATAAGTGTGAAGTTTTCTGGAAACAAAAAAAGCAGATTACTACCTAAATGGTTGTACATTGGGAGAGGGGAGTGTGCAGAGGGATCTGGGTGTCCTTGTGCACAGTCACTGAAGGTAAGCACGCAGGTGCAGCAGGCGGTAAAGAAGGAAAATGACATGTTGGCCTTCAATGCGAGAGGTTTCGAGTACAGAATCCGGGATGTGTTGTTGCAGTTGTACAGGTCCTTGGTGAGGCCAGAGCCAGGGTGTTGTGTACAGTTTTGGTTTCCTTTCCCGAAGAAGGACGTTCTTGGTGTTGAGGGAGTACAGTTGATTCAGGAGATGGCAGGATTAATGTAGGAGGAGAAATTGACTAGATTGGGATTGTTTTCACTGCAGTTCAGATGAATGAAGGGGGATCTCATAGAGAGTTAGAAAATTCTAACTGGTCTGGACAAGATAGATGCATGATGGATGTTCCCAATGGTGAGGGAGTTCAGGAGCAGGAGTCACAGTTTGAGGACTCAGGGTAGATGATTTAGGCCAGACATGAGGAGATATTTCTTCACTCAAAGAGTGGTAAGTCTGTGGAATTCATTACCACAGTAATGAAGTAGTTGATGCCAAAACATTGAATGTATTCAAGAGGTGGCTGGATATCGCACCTGGGGTAAATGGGATCAAAGGTTATGGGGAAAAAGCAGGATTAGGCTATTGAGTTGGATGATCAGCCATGATCTTAATGAATAGTGGAGCAGGCTCGAAGTGCCAAATGGCCTCTTCCTGCTCCTATCCTCTATGTTTCTATGTCTTTTTCAGGATGGCGTAATGGTTATCACTGCTGTCTTGCGCTGCCAGGGACCTAGTTTCAATTCCCAGTCACTCTCTGTGCAGAGTCTGCACGTTTCCCCAGGTCTGCATGAACGTACTTCAGGTGCTCCAGTTTCCTCCCACAGTCCCATAGATGTGTTGGTTAGGTGCATTGGCTGTGCTCAATTCTCCCTCAAACAGGCACCAGAGTGTGGCAACTAGGGGATTTTTACAGTAACTTCATTGCAGTGTTAATGAAAGCTTACTTGTGACAGTAATAAATACTTTAAAAACTTTCTCTGAGAAAGAATACCTTTACCCTTTATCACTTGAATCTCTTAAGGGATAAGTCAAATTGAGACTTTGTGGTTTATATTGTTCATATCATGCTACTTCCTATTTGATGGATGTCAATGGGGGTAGGCTGGTTTAAGTAATAGACTGGGCTTTGTTCATGACCCTTTGTAGTTTCTCATGGTCTGGGTAGAGCAGGAGCCATAACAGGTTGTGATACAACCAGAAAAAATGCTTTCTATGGTGCATCTGTAGAGATTGACGAGAGTTGTAGCAGACATGTCAAATTTCCTTATTCTCCTTAGAAAGTAGAGGTGTTGGTGGGCTTTCTTAACCATAGCGTCAGCATGGGGCCAGAAGGGGGTGGTGGGCAGAAACCAGGACAGGTTGTTGGTGATCTGGACACCTAGAAACTTGAAGACCATTTCTACTTCATCGCCATTAATCTGAAATCGATGACGATCTCCTTCATTTTGTTGACGTTGAGAGAGATTATTGCTGCTGCGTCAGTTCGCTAGATTCTCTAAATCTTTCCTGTATCTGTATCCGTTCTCCCACCCACCGCATATGAACTCCTCCGTGAGTGTCTGCTCTGCACTGCCCCAGCACAGGTTGGCACTATGCTGATGTGGCAATGCCAACTTGACAGTGCCAATCTGTGCCAGGACAATGCCAGGGTAGTGACTGGTCAAGCCCCTCTCCCACACATAAGTGTAATTTCTGCACCCTCGGAGGGGATCCCTATATCTCGCCTGGCCAATCACATTTTAAACCTCACCAACATGATGTGACATCAATAAGGTACAGGTTAAAATTTGTTCAAATGAATTTAAATGACGTCCCTGCCCATTGTAAGTATGAACTCATGGTGTTGCTGGTAAGGGGCAGGAAAAATCAGGAAACACGATCTCTCCAGAGAGCATCGCATGTTTTGATTAGCATCATAGAAAAATCAGAGTGCAGAAAGAGGCCATTCAGCCCATCAAGTCTGCACTGAACACAATCCCACATATTTACCCAATCTCTCCAACCTACACATCCCGGGACACTAAGGGGCAATTTAACATGCTCGGGGACTATTGTGGGGGAAAGACAGAGCACCCAGAGGAAACCCATGCAGACAAGGGGAGAATATACAGACTCCATACAGTCACCCAAGGCCCAAACTGAAGCCACTGCAGGCAGGATCAAAGAATCCCATCAACATGAATGGCCAGAGAATTCCAGCAACAAACTTTCACCTCCACATTGAGTACCTATTAGGTTGGTATAATAAGACTCCTGCATTTGCTAGTCATAGGGACCCATCTATCCTGAGTGCATTAGATGTGGAAACTAATATTGGAAGCTTTACTTGTTACCTAATCCCATGCTGTATCTGTCCAGGGAGTGTTTGTAGGGGAAAGTGTAGAGGGAGTTTTACTCTGTATCTAACCCTGTGCTGTACCTGTTATGGGAGTGTTTGATGGGGACATTGTAGAGGGAACTTTACTCTCTATCTAAGTCTGTGCTATAGCTGTCCTGGGGGTGTTTGATGAGGACAGTGCAGAGGGAACTTTATATCTAAGTCTGTGCTATATCTGTCCTGGGAGTGATTGATGGAGGCACTGTAGAGGAAATTTTACTCTGTATCTAACCCTGTGTTGCACCAGTCCTGGGAGTGTTTGATGGAGGTAGTATAGGGGGAGCTTTATAGAATCATAGAACAATACAGCACAAACAGGCCTTTCGGCCTACGAGTTGCGCCGATCACATCTACCAATCCACAGACCTATCTATAACCCCCTATCCTATTCTTTTCCATATACTCATCCAGAAGTCTCTTAAGAGACCCCAGTGAGTTTACCTCAACAACCTCCGACGGCAGTCGGTTCCATTCACTCACCACTCTCTGAGTGAAAAACCTACCCCTGACATCTCCTTTGTATTTGCTTCCCTGCACCTTAAATCTGTGTCCTCTCGTAGTGACCATTTCAGCTCGGGGAAATAGTCTCTGAGAGTCCACCCTATCTATTCCTCTCAACATTTTATAAACCTCTATCAGGTCGCCTCTCAACCTACGTCTCTCCAGTGAGAAGAGTCCCAGCTCCCTCAACCTATCTTCATAAGGCCTGCCTCCCAATCCAGGCAGCATCCTTGTAAATCTCCTCTGAACTCTCTCAATAGCCTCTACATCCTTCCTATAATGAGGCGACCAGAGCTGCGCACAATACTCCAACTCAGGTCTGACAAGAGTCTTACAGAGCTGCATCATTACCTCCTGACTCCTAAACTCTATTCCTCGATTAATGAAGGCCAGTATACCGTACGCCTTCTTGACCACTTCCTCCACCTGCGAGGCCGATTTAAGAGTCCTATGGACCCAGACCCCGAGATCCTTCTGCTCCACAACACAGCTAAGACTCCTACCCCTTATATTGTACTTCTTCATCCCATTATTCCTGCCAAAATGGACCACTACCCATTTGTCTGCATTGAAGTCCATCTGCCACTTCTCTGCCCAGTCTTGCATCCTGTCTATGTCCCCCTGAAACTTTTGGCATCCCTCCAGACCATCCACAACACCACCGATCTTTGTATCGTCAGCGAACTTGCTAACCCATCCCTCCACTTCCTCATCCAGGTCATTTATGAAAATTTACTCTGTATCTAACCCTGAGCTGTATTGCCTCTAATATATTTGACATTGGTGATGATGAGAATATGCTCCATTCCCAGTACCCAGAACAGAAATTCATACAAAAATATGTGGAAATAATTAACTAATGAATGAAATGGAAGAACTTTTTCCCAAGAGTCTGCGTGCCCTGTCTGGAGCAATTCTCTCACATTTATTTTCTTACTAGCTGTTTTTATTGCTTTTTTTTGCAGTGGGAGTTTTTATGAGGTGCTTTAAGACACAGGAAACGGATTTGCCTCTCTGTTGCCTGTAGATCTGTAATCGGCAACCGGTGAGCTCTGACTGGAGAGTAATGAATGAGAAAATGTGAGCTGTTAACAAAAGGTATAATTTTCTTACTGTATTAACTGCATTCTTAAATAAACTTTATTTGATAAAAGCTCCCTGGTGGGTCATTTGAATCATGTCTGATGCAAAACATTGTGGGCAGAATTCTCCCCCCAAAATTTTAAGTGTTGCATTCACGTAAAAACATGAATTACTCCAGTTTTTTTTTCAGTGGGAATTCAGCAAAGAATCTCCCACATTCTGTACACTGCAGAGGCCTCCAGTGTGAATATCATTAAATTTCAGGGGGTGGACCCCATTCCCGCTGCAGAGCTACTGCGCATTGCACCGATCTGTCAGTGCTGAGATTGGTGCATAAGAAGTGGCCTGCACTGCCAGCCTCCATTGCTGACCATACGGACTGTTAGCCAGCCCTGCAATGAAGACTCTGCATCTTCTCCACTGTCTGATTAAGGAATTAAGGATTACAGGGAGAAAGTGGAACTGATCCATGACTAATATGCAGCCATGATCTTATTGAATGGCGGGGTAGGCTCGAAGGGCTAGATGGCCTACTCCTGCTCCTATTTCTTATGTTCTTAATTGCTAGCCCCCTGACTATTCCCAGGCCCAGCTCCAACACCTCTCCTCCCAGCCAGCTGCAAACTCCAGCCCTGCCTCCCCCTAGTGCCAACCCCCTTCTCGTAGTGCTGACCACCTAGCAGGGTGACTGCTCCCCAGCTGACACCCCCACTTGCACCCCACCTCGATTCTGGCATCACTCCTTCCCTCACTAATCCCGAATCACAGAGTGGCAACAGGATCCCCAGCCCCGCAATCACTCTCTAGGCTCTGCTTCCATTCAACCATACCTGTTAGGGTTCATCCCCTTGGCACTGCCCCATGCCTGATGGGCAGTGCTAAGATGCCTCCCAGGCATTGGCACTTTCCCCTTGGGCAGTGCAATGGGGTATAGAATGGCACTGCCAGGAAGCACCACCACCCTGTTGCCCAATCCTCTGGGAGGGGGTGGGGGGGGGGGAAACCACAATTTCCCACCTTCACTCCAGCATGATCAGGTCACCAGTTCCCTAAAATGGGGAGCTAGTGTAATTCCACTGAAATTCCACTCTAGCAGGGTGAGAGACATGTGCTTTAGTCCTGAGCCTGCAATTAATACTGAAATGACCATTTAAATATTCTGTGTGCCTCCCTGCCGATTTTCGCGCAGAAAAAGTGAGGCACGAACGTGCAAAGTCTGAGAGTCGGACACCATGGGATTCTCCCAGCCTTCTGAGCTAACTATTTTGCGAAGTGGGGTCAGAGAATCACGGCCATTATGCTTACTTATGTCAAACACAAAGTACCAAACTTATGACCTAGGTTGATTTCATAAAACAACTTGGAGTTTGTGATCCAGACTATAATATTACAAAGGAATATTTCAAAAAAATCAAACCATCTTCCAAAAAGTCTGCACTTTTCTTCTGTGTCCATTCGTCTGCAGTTCTATTCTGAATTCGTGCACACCATTCTGGGGTACCGTTCTACGAATGCTACGGATTATTGCCAACCCATCTATTTTTCAGGGATAGCAAGGTTTCTGACTGTAAGGCCCAGATTATCTAATTTGTGTAGCAGTAGTCTGTAGCATTCTTGGAACTGCACCCCAGAACAGTGTGCACAAATTCAGAATTGAACTGCAGAGGGAATAGACACAAGAGAAATGCAGTCTTTCTGGAAAATGGTTTGATTTATTGAGGTATTCCTTTGTACTATTATAATTTGGGTCAGAAACTCCAAGCTGTTTTATGAAGTTAGCCTAGTTCATAAGTTTGACACTTTGAATTTAGCACAAATAAGCACAATGACAGCGATTCTCTGATCCCACTGTGCAAAGTATTTACTTATGACAAATAAATAAACTTTAACTTTAAAAGGTAAGTTTGGGGTTCTGTTTCATTTCCTGTCTCTATAGCATCATAGAATTCTACAGTGCAGACGGAGGCCATTTAGCTTAATGAGTTTGCACTAACCACAATTCCACCCAGGCCCTATCCCCATAACTCCATGCATTTACCCCAGCAAGTCCCACTGAATTTAGCATGGCCAATCCACCTAACCTGCACATCTTTGGACTGTGGGAGGAAATCAGAGCACTCAGAGGAAACCCACAGAGACACGGGGAGAACGTGCAAACTCCACGCAGACAGTGACCCAAGCCAGGAATCGAACCCGGGTTCCTAACGTTGTGGGTGCTCTGATGGAGGACGATGTATCCTTAAAAGGTCTTTAATCAGCATGATATTTTAAAAATTCAGATCACTAAAAGCCCACACACCTCAAACAGGTCTTCACTTAACAACTTCATTCCAGTGAAAACAGTCACAGTCTCAATTGTTTCTCGCCATGGTTTTCATTCTAGGTATTAGCTTGCTGAATCTCTTCCATTCTGGACTGCTGGAAAATAATATTGGATGAGAACCAACCATGCTGTGGAATCACTATCTCAAGAGGACAGGAATTCAAAAGGTGAGAAGATTCCTATTGTTTTAGAAATCTTTGGTTAGATCGTATCTGGGCTATTGCGTTAGGATACTGGGGCTAAAAGGGTCTCTAGGAGGACTGGTTGCACAGACACCAAATAAACTGCAGTGGTTCAAGGCGACAGCTCACTGCCACTGTCAGAAGGGTAATTAGGAATGGCAACAAATGCTGGTCTAGCCAGTAACACCCACATCCCTTGAAAAGGACTGCATCCCCTTAAGTTTAGAAGATTAGGTGGCGATTGAATTGAAGGGTTTAAAATAATTAAATAATTCAATAGGTTGTCTGGAACTTGAAAATGTAGCCTCAAAACTAGAGTGAACTCAGGAATCACTTGGGGCTCATTTTAGATGGTGATAAGAATCTGGAACATGCTTCCTCCAAAACGGGGAGATTTGAGGGGGCCTTGGCCCTTACACTACCTGAGAGATCGTAAGTTATCTGGCAAAGATGCACTGTGGAACCCTATCCCCTGTTGGAGACTCTCAGCTAAGGGTTGTACAGCAACTGCCCAGGAAGTTCAAACATCTGATGGGTAATTGCTCTGCACCAGGAACCATCCAAAAGTTAGATTTATGTCACTAACTTCATATAGTTCCAACCATTTTACAGCAACATTTACCCTAGAAAGGTTAGAAGGTCACTTCTAGTTTCTGGGTAACTATTTGTACTGACACACTGAGATCTTCCTCATATCCCTCCAACCACCCACACAACTGTGTATACTTCCCAATTAATTGTCCAGCCCCTGGGCACCCTTGGAAGTATGGAAGTAATGCCATTAAAAAGGGACCAGATTGCCTTGTAGTCAACTCAGCAATCCTTGACAGAAGGACTCAGGAGAATACTGCATTACCAAATTTTCATACAGCCTGTATCAGAAGATCAGGCGAGAGAGGATCAAAAGAATTAAGATATATACAATTAGAAATGGAATAGCAATCTGATTCTGATTGCCATTCCACAGAACTTCAGACCCAATGTTTTTACTGATATTGGTTGGGGGATAAACTTTGACCAGGACACCGGGGAGAGCTGCCTGACCTTTCTTGGATCTTTAACACCCAGCTATAAGTACTGATGTGGAATTTCTGGCCCTCTCATCAATGCTTCATGGCAATAAAAGAACAAAGTTCATTAGTTTCATTTAAAAATTGAACAAGATTGTGAACTTTGACTCAACATGAAAATTGGCATGGATAGAGGATTGGCTAACTGAGGGGGAAAGAGAGTTGGGATGAGGCGCATTTTCAGGATGGCAACCTGTAACTCGTGCAGCGCCACAGGGATCAATGCTGGAGCAACAATTATTTACAATCTTTATTAATAACTTGGACAAGGGAAGTGAATGTACTATTGTTACGTTTGTGGACAACACAAAAATAGGTGGAAAGGCAAGGAGTGAGGGTGACACAAAGTATCGACAGGTTCGGTGAGTGGGCAAAATCTTGGCAGGAGGAATATCATTTAAGAAAATGTGAAGCTATGCACTTTGGTAGGACAAATAAAGGAGCTGAATATTACTTAAGTAGAAAAAGACTGCAGAAAGCTGCAGCACAGAGGAATTTGGAGTCCTTGCACATCAATCACAAAAAGCTAGCACGCAAGTTTAGCAGTTAATAGGAAGGCAAATAGAATGTTTGTCTTTCAAAGAGAATGGAATATAAAAATAGGGAATTCTCTATTCAAGGCACTGGTTAGACCATACCTGGAACATTGTGAACAGTTATGGTCTCCATATCTAAGGAAAGATATACTGGCATTGGAGGTGGCATGATGGCACAGTGGTAGTGCTGCTGCCTCCGGCTTTGGGTCACTGACTGTGTGGTGTTTGCACATTCTCCTCATGTTAGTATAGGTTTTCTCCAGTCTCCTCCCACAGTCCAAAGATGTACAGGTTAGATTGATAGCCATGTTAATTTGACTCTTGTTGTCAGGGGATTAGCAGGGTGAACACGTGGGGCTGCAGAATGAGGCCTGGGTAGGATTGTGGTTGGTGCAGACGCGATGGACTGATTGGCCTCCTTCTTGGATTCTATGGATTGTTCCAAGAGACAGTCTAGAGAAGGTTCAATAAATTGATTTCAAGAATTGAGAGATTTTCTTATGAGGAGAGTTTGAGTAGCTTGTGCCTGCACTCATTGGAGTTCAGAAGAATGAGAGGCAACCTTATTGAAACATATAGGATTATCAGGGGGCTTGGCAGGGTAGATGCTGAGAGGTTGCTTCCCTTTGTGGGAGAGTCTAGAACCAGAAGGCATAATGTTAGAGTAAGGGGGCAACCATTTAAGACAGAGAAGAGGGGAAATTTCTTCTGAGAGGGCAGTGAATCTGTGGAATTCTTTACTTCAGAGGGCTGTAGAGTCTGGGTCGTTAAGTAAGTTGAAGGCTGAGATAGACAACCTTTTAATCAGTAAGTGAATCAGGGGTCATAGGGATAAACTGGTTGGACTTAAACCTGGTGTTATGAGATTTCTTACTGTGTTTCCAACGCTTCACCAATGCTCCACCAGATGGCAGACTGATGCTGCAATGTGAGAGATCAAAATACGCCCATCGCTGACTCCGACTGAGACTTTTACCACAGTTTAAATTTTCTCTAGTCAATCATAAAGAACTTTATAAGTTCATGCAAATATTGTAGCTTTACTGCTATTGATAGATATCAGTGGCAAAGTTGATAAAAGTCTCATTCCTCAGTGAAGAGGTTGCTGCTCTCAAACACGTTGTTTATAAAATAAGAAACAAATCGTAAAAATCTACTCTCGCCCAACCTCTGGTGGACAGACTTTTCATTTTAATTTTTACACACTCATGTTGGTGGGAAGTTAATTAAAACAGTGTACACAATTCATCTCTTACAAAAGAAGGAATTTTTTTAAAAATTGGACAGAGGAGCTGTTCAACCCATCCATTTGCACCAAAATCAACCCCAGGGTTTTGACACACAACACGGCCAATCCTAGTTACTGCAGAGTTCATTACATGGGAGTCGGTGCTAACTTTATGGGCAGAGAGTGGCACGCCAATTGTGTCTCATAGAAATACTCACATCTCTAACCTTTTCATTCAGGTTGCTTGTTGGGAGACATTGTAAAATAGAACATGTTGTCGACATGCAAAAGCCAATTAGTGCACATAAAAACTTGACAGTATTTTCATCTACGATTTATAAAGCCAATACTAACAGGAGTTTATAAACAGCTTCCTGTTCCCTTGAATGTGATAGTGTGTAGTGATGATAAACATTGTGACATAACAGAAAGCAATCAGAGATTAATACCTATACCAAACTCAAAAACAGGAGCCATGTGTTCTGATCATACCATTCAAAACAATTTGTAACACATAAAAAGGCATCCAGACCCCAACTCACTGGCTGTTTTACCAACCAGTAAGTGGGACAGACAGACAAACTGATAGAACCTCGCCACTCAGTTTTCCTTCTGCCTCCTATGGAGGGCATTTGACTTTTTCCAAGACTTTTTCGCGACAGACCAGGGATGAGAAAGTAAACCTACATTCTCCCATTCCGAGATCCCCTGTATTGGCACTTTCACAGATCTTTTAGATGAATTTTTAAGCCAAGTTTTTATCTGTTTGGTACAGTGGACATTAATTGTTAATTGAAGAGCAGGTGTACAAGTGATTTCATCAGTCAGAACACTGAATACAGGAGTTGGGACATCTTGTTGAAGTTGTACAAGACATTGGTAAGACCACACTTGGAATACCATGTGCAGTTCTGGTCACCCTATTATAGAAAGCATATTTAAAAACTAGAAAGAGTGCAGAAAAGATTTACTAGGATACTACCGGGACTTAATGATTTGAGTAATAAGGAAAGGCTGGATAAACTGGAACTTTTTCCTCTGGAGGGTATAGAGATCTATTAAATAATGACAGGCATAGATCAGCTTGATATTCGATCTTTTCCGAAAGGTAGGGGAGTTTAAAACTCAGGGACATAGGTTTAAGGTTGGGGGGGGGGGGGGGGGTGAAGATATAAAAGTGTCCAGAGGGGCAATTTCTTCACAAAGAGGCGGTGAGTGTCTGGAACAAGCTGCCAGACAGTATAGAGGCGGGTACAATTTTGTCTTTTAAAAAGCAATTAGACAGTTACTTGGGTAAGATGGGTATAGAGGGAATATGAGCCAAATGCTGGCAGTTGGGACAAGCTTAGGAATTTGAAAAAAAAAAAGGGCGGCATGGACAAGTTGGGCCAAAGGGCCTGTTTCCATGCTGTAAACTTCTATGACTGTTTCTAATGTCCTAGTCAAGGTGCCTCTTTTAACCAATTCCACTAGAGAAAACTGTAGTCTTTTGTTTAGGGAGTTTTGTTGCATGATCAATCCACATTGCAATATGTCACGGTGATCCATCACACGTAATGCCATGAGACACTTGGTAAAGGATTACTGGAAAAATAGAAATATTCTTTCTTTCTGCCACTAGAATTTCTATTCATTTAGGACATCCAAAATCATCTCAATATCAACTAAAGGATTTGGAAATGTGCATGATTACAAGTGTTTTCTCTTTTCAATTAGAATAAAATCACAGAAACCCTACAATGCAGAAGGAGGCCATTTGGCCCATCAAGCTTGCACTAACAATAATCCATCTAGCCACTGTCTCCGTAGCCCATATACTTATTCTGCAAAGCCCCCTAACACTAAGGAGCCACTTAACATGGCCAATTACCTAATCTGTAGAGTGCAAGTGGAAACTGGAGCACCCGGAGAAAACCCACATAGACACAGCAAGAATGTGCAAATCCCTTCACTGGGAACTGAACCCGAGTCTTTGGCACTGTGATGCAGCAGTGCTACCCAAATTTATAACATTTTGACCAGTGATAAGAAAGAATACGGTGTTTGTGAATGAGTGTAGAAACTGATGCTCACAAATGACATTAGGAGAAAACTTTAATTAGTCAGAGATAGACATGTCATCAGATACTGTAGCAAAAAATATTCCAGTAAACCAATGAGCTGAATTTTGGTCATTCAAATTGAGGTTATTGCATGACAACTCATTGCTAGCCAGGATTTGTACCCTGCAAGAACATTTTCAGCACATGGGTTCCATATATGTTCAATAATTGAAATAGTATCTAATAAAGGGCAATAACATCTGAGAATACTTACAGATCTCTACAAATAAGTATTCACCTGTAGAGTCACTATCTCCTTTATGTAATAGCATAAGAAAGGCTTTTAAAGATAATAAAACTAAATCCCATCAATTTGAAACCAAAGACAAGAACATTTTTGAAGCATTGCTGGCCACCTCAGTAGTAATAAGCAGTGTGAGTAATCCAGTTGGGCTTTTCCTCTCTTGCACGTTTAGCTGAGCTATGGGACGTGAAGATAGATTTGTAAGCTTCAGATTTCTCTCCAACTTCTGTGTGAGGCCGTTTGGTAATGCCAGAAGTAGGTTTACAAGCTTTCCCAGATACAGTGGGTGTGGAAGATGACTTTTCTAGAAAACAAGTAAATATAGAAACCATTAGACATTAACTTTACATGTTGAAACTGCAGCTTCTGTTATGCCAGCCTTTACAGCATTATAGACCAGGAAGTTGTTGTAAAGTTGCTGTTTATAAAATTATAAAAACATTGTAAAATGCTAAGAATTGTTAAATTGCATGACCTGTTAAAAGGTAGTTTTGTTTTGTACTGAGGAGGTGCAAGGGCATGCAGTACGACTGAAACACCGTATCAAGAGGCTAAGCAGTAGCGTTGCCAGGACAACAGGCTGTTTTTGGTATTTGTCCAACATTTAAACTAGACATTTGAATAAGAGCAGACTATCAGATTTGAACTTGATGTTTTGATAACCTGCAAAACCAATTCTATCGTGGGAATTTTGGTATGCCATCATGGGTATAACAGCCAGCTCTTAGCTCCAGAGAGTCAGACAGAAACTGCTTCTGCCACAGAACATCTATGCCTTAAAAGAAAGCCTCATGTTAATATTGATGACAGAAGAAGTCAGAGAGGACAGAAGATTCTGGAAGATAACATCTGGTTGTTTTTTGAGAGTGACTAAAAGTTCTTTTTTTTGTTACTAAGTAGAAATTGTATTTACCTAAACAGCATTCCATTAGAATAGTGTTTTATTTGGTTTGTTAATAGCTTAGTTAACCTGTTCAGTGTTAATTAGATAAATAAAGTGATATTTGCTGATATTTACAGTGACTCTCAGGTACTTAGAACATAGAACATAGAACACTACAACACAAACAGGCTCTTCGGCCCATAGTTGTGCTGATCAAATCTATACCTACCAAGCCACAGATCTATCTATAACACCTTATCCCACTAGTTCCCATATACTCATCCAGAAGTCTTTTAAAAGACCCCAGCGAGTTTGCCTCTACCACCACCGACAGCAGTCGATTCCATTCACTCATCACCCTCAGTGAAAAACTTATCCCTAACATCTCCTCTGTATTTGCTGCCCAGCACCTTAAATCTGTGTCCTCTCGTAGTGACCATTTCAGCCCGGCGAAATAGCCTCTGAGAATCCACCTATCTATTCCTCTCAACATTTTATAAACCTCTATCAGGTCGCCTCTCAACCTATGTCTCTCCAGGGAGAAGAGGCCCAGCTCCCTCAACCTATCTTCATAAGGCATTTAAGGCATAGTTATTTTGATTTAACACTAAAAGTTGCTGAAGTGCAGATAGTACTCCCTCTCACACAGTCTCTAACAGATTATGAAGCATTTGAGTGTTAGTTCTCAAAAAGGAGATCAACCTCCCCTTTGTTAGACAATAGGGTGGTGATAAGACTACAGTTGTGAACTGATGTTCCTGGTTGTCCATAATCTACGTTATGTCCTTTGTCTGAGAGTATTCAGTTGTTGATGGGTTGACCAATCTCCCCACCAATTTAACATGCATTATCACACTTCAAGTAATATTGAATTCCCAAGTGATCACTGTTTATCTATCAAGAGCAAGGCTCAGATTTGGCATTGAGCTCAAGGGAGGGAATTATCTTCTGAATATGCTGAATGGCAATGGCATCAGTTATGTTGTTCTTTGGAAGGCAGCAAAAATCAGTTTAAAATTTCTATCCTAAATGGCATGTGGTCACACATTGTACACAAACTCATGTAACAAATGAAAAATTGGTGATGCAATCTGAAGGATCTGAAGTCAGAGTTGTGGGAACCTTTAATGATTGGCCTCCCAATTGTAGATATGCTGTAGTTTGAGCGGAGTGAGGGGGAGGGGGTGATTTCTACCTGAGGACAGCCAAAGATCCTTCAACAGCACCCTTCAAACCTGTGACCTCTTTCATCTAGAAGGACAAGGGCAGTAGATGGATGGGAACACCATCACCTGCAAGCTCCCCTCCAAGCCACTCATCACCCTGACTTGGAAACATATCACTGTTCCTTCACTATTACTGTATCAAAATCCTGCAATGCCCTCCCTAGTGGCATTGCTGCGTATCCTAGATATGGACTACGTCAGCTCAAGGGAACTAGAGATGGGCAAGGTTGCTCTACCTCAGCAACAGGACATAAACTTAAAATTAATAGTTAGACCATTTAGACATGAATAAGAAAATAGTTTATGATGTAAAGGCTGGTGGAAGTCTGGAACATTTTACTCCCAGTACACTACAGATGTTGGTGGTGAATTGAAACATTCAAGTTGAGTTCATAGATGTTTGTTAGACAAGGGCATCTTGAAATATGAATTAATGAATATGAAGAAAACAAAAGTAACCACTTTTGGATCTAGTCTTGAACTTTATCCCTTTTCAGCTCCCTGCTCAGGTTGAACCAGTTTGAGCTGGTAGCTGGAACTACAGTTGAACTTGAACCCAAAACATTAAGACTGCTTACTGCCACCTCTGTAATAGTACATAACTTCAACCTTGCTGCCATTAAATCTACTGTCATACAACTAATTTCCCAAAGTCATGAGTGATTTTATTAATAACTTCCTTATTAGTCTCCCATCCAACACAAGGTCAAAAGGTGGAGATGTTCGCTAATGATTGCGCAACGTTCAACATAACATAGAACATAGAACATTACAGCACAGAACAGGCCCTTCGGCCTTCGATGTTGCGCCGACCAATATAAAAAGCAATGCCCCTCCAAACTAAACCATTCCCTTCTCTTCCATATACTTATCAACTAACCTCTTAAACGCCACCAAACTTGGCGCATCTACAACTGCTGCAGGCAGGGCATTCCACTCCCGAACCACCCTTTGGGTAAAGAACCTGCCTCTGATATCCGTCCTATAACTATCACCCCTTAATTTAAAGCTGTGTCCCCTCGTGCTAGCTTTTTCCATCCTAGGAAAAAGGCTATCACTGTCCACCCTATCTAAACCTCTAATCATCTTATATGTTTCGATCAGGTCCCCTCTTAGCTCCTCCTTTCTAATGAAAACAACCTCAAATCCCTCAGCCTCTCTCATAAGACATGCCCTCCATACCAGGCAACATCCTGGTAAACCTCCTCTGTACCCTCTCCAAAGCCTCCACATCTTTCTTATAATGCTGGGAACCAGAACTGCACACAATACTCCAAGTGCGGCCTGCACTAGAGTTTTGTACAGTTGCAACATGACGTTGCGGCTTCTGAAATTCAATCCCTCTACCAATAAAAGCCAAGACTCCATATGCCTTCCTAACAACCTTCTCGACCTGACTGCCTGACATAATTCATGATTCCTCAAACACTGAAGCTGTTTGCGTTCATAAGGTAATAAGATATTCAGGCTTGGACTGATAAGTGATGAGTAATATTCATACCACTCAACTTCAGGCAATGACCACAATGCTGTTAGGAAGGGACACGCCCTTTCTGACCCAGTGATATTGAAAGAATGACGACAGTTACAAATCAAGGATATGATGGAGTACTTTCTAACAATGGAATGCAGCTCCAACAACGCTCAAGCAAGATCTGGACACAAACCAGGACAAAACAGCCCACTTGACTGGCATCTCATCCACCATCTTAAACATTCCCTCTCTCCACTATCGATGCAGAGTAGCATCAGTGTGTACTATCAACAAGATGCACTGCAGTAACTCACCAAGGATCCTTCAACAGCACCTTTGAAACCCATGACCTCTTCCATCTAGAAGGACAAGGGCAGTAGATGGATGGGAACACCATCACCTGCAAGCTCCCCTCCAAGCCACCTCACTACCCTGACTTGGAAACATATCACTGTTCCTTCACTACTACTGGATCAAAATCCTGCAATTCCCTCCCTAATGGGATTGTTGTGTACCCTAGATATGGACTATGTCAGCTCAAGAGAACTAGGGATGGGCAATAAGTACTAGCCTAGACAGCGGCACTCTCTGCAGTTCAGAATTCAGCTGTTCATTTCCTGTTCTGCACCTAATTGCACACACAAACCTGCTGACCCACTTGAACTCCCTAACCACTACTGCACTAAATTTTCCAATTTTTCAAACAACCACTTTTTCCAATTCAATTCAGCTCTCATAAATTCTGCATATATATTTGTGCCTGCTTCCTCATTCCCTTCATCTACATCTTAATTCTCGTTCACATACAAACAGCTTTGAGACCTTCTGAATGCCAAAGACACGAGGTCTTCAGTATTCACGCAGAGTGCTGGAAATGTAGCTATGGAGAACACTGAGGTACAGGGTTGCAAATTGGGAAGTATTGTAGTAGATAGGGAGGATGTGCTAGAAATTCTCGAGGGTTTGAAGTTGGATAAGTCCCTGGGCCGGACGGGATTTACCCTAGGATTCTCTGGGAGGCAAGAGAGGAAATTGCAGAGCCTCTGGCTCTGATCTTCAGGTCCTCGTTGGTTACGGGTATGGTTCCGGAGGACTGGAGGATGGCGAATGTGGTCCCATTGTTTAAGAAGGGGAAGAGAGACCTTCCTGGGAATTATAGGCCAGTGAGTCTTACTTCTGTTGTGGGCAAGGTATTGGAGAGAATTATTAGGGATAGGATTTATAGTTATTTAGAGAGAAATGAATTGATTGGGATAGTCAGCATGGTTTCGTGAAGGGTAGGTCATGCCTTACTAACCTCATTGAGTTTTTTGAGAAAGTGACCAAAGAGGTGGATGGGGGTAAGGCGGTTGATGTAGTATATATGGACTTTAGTAAGGCGTTTGATAAGGTGGCCCATTGTAGACTTCTACAGAAAATGAAGATGTGTGGAATAGAGGGTGATTTAGCTAATTGGATTAGGAATTGGCTGGCAGATAGAAGACAGAGTGTGGTGGTTGATGGGAGATATTCATCGTGGAGTTCGGTGACAAGTGGTGTGCCTCAGGGGTCTGTTTTGGGGCCCCTGCTGTTTTGTAATTTTTATAAATGATCTGGATGAGGGTATTGAAGGATGGATTAGTAAATTTGCAGATGACACTAAAGTCGGTGGAGTGGTAGATAGTGAAGAGGGGTGTTATAGTTTGCAGAGAGACTTGGACAAGTTGCAGAGCTTGGCCGAGAGGTGGCAAATGGAGTTTAATGTGGAAAAGTGTGAGGTATGCACTTTGGCAGGAACAATAAATGTGTAGAGTATAAGGCCAATGGTAGGGCTCTTAATAGTGTTGAGGAACAGAAGGATCTTGGTGTATGTGTCAATAGATCCCTGAAAGTAGGCAGTCAAGTGGATAAAGTTGTTAAGAAGGCATATGGAGTCTAGCTTTTATTGGCAGGGGGATTGAATTTAGGAGCCGCAGCATCATGTTGCAACTGTACAAAACTCTAGTGCGGCCGCACTTGGAGTATTGTGTGCAGTTCTGGTCGCCACATTATAAGAAAGATGTGGAGGCATTGGAGATGGTACAGAGGAGGTTTACCAGGATGTTGCCTGGTATGGAGGGCAGGTCCTATGAAGAGAGGTTGAAGGATTTGATGTTGTTTTCGTTAGAAAGGAGGCGGCTAAGAGGGGATCTTATTGAAGCATATAAGATGATTAGAGGTTTAGATAGGGTGGACAGTGATAGCATTTTTCCTAGGATGGAGAACGCTAGCACGAGGGGACACAGCTTTAAATTAAGGGGTATGAGTTATAGGGCGGATATCAGAGGTAGGTTCTTTACTCAAAGAGTGATTAGGGAGTGGAATGCCTGCCTGCAGCTGTTGTAGATGCGCCAAGTTTGGTGGCGTTTAAGAGGTTAGTTGATAAGTATATGGAATAGAAGGGAATGGTTTAGTTAGGAGGGGCATTGCTTTTTATTTTGGTCGGCACAACATCGAAGGCCGAAGGGCCTGTTCTGTGCTGTAATGTTCTATGTTCTAAGTGAATACAAGATATTCAGACAGTGTGAACTTCAATTAATTTCACTTTCAACAAGGATAAAAAGGTGGGATAGTATTTTTGTTGTAGGTAGCACTTGGGAAATGACTCTGGGTAAAATGTCAGGCTCTATCCAAAGGCTTCTAAATCAAATAGTCATGAATTACAATCTAATAATTTTAGCATAAGTTATAAGGGAGGTATCGTGAACTGCTTTGAGTGAGCTGGTGCAATGGTTCCCAAGTAAGAACTGTACAACTGTGCCGCGACCATAGCAGTGAGACAGACTCCAATCCCTAGTTGAGGAAATTCAACTGCACAAAAGTAGCAGTGAAAGAATGATTACGAGTGTCCGACCTCAAGTCCTGCACTGACTGCTCTCATGTCTGAGTGATGTGGATTTCTAACGTCATACCTGAGAAATCCCTCAGGTATGGGACTGATACCTCAGAGGGTCACACCGCAATGACAATTGTTATGTGGCAGTGGTTTGGAGGTGCTGGAGGAGTACAACAAATGGATAAGTGGCTTCTTTCTCAGATTTCTCTAAAGCCCTGGTGGCAGCCTCCTTCTAGCCCTACATCAGTTTGAAGGAGCCCAAGGTATGCACCAGGGAGTGTTTACAGACTAGGCTCTGCACCGCTTGCCAGAGACACCATTTCTCAGCAACCACATCCTAGACGGTGGCTGACAGTGGCATCTTAAGCATGCCAATCTCCCCTCCGCCTCCAGGAAGGGCTTGGATACCATGATGGGGTGAGATTGTCGGGAAGAGGGATGAATAAAAAGGATAGAACTGCAGCCGGTCATCACCATGCTCAATGGCTGAACTCACTATGGTTTTGGCTGTGAGTAACTTCTCAAAGATTAAATTTCTTGCCAGGGTTTTTGGCTGCTCTTTGAGAAGCATTAATATTATTCATTACTATTTCATTTGCTATAATATTATTTTTGAACTGAGTTAATAATAAGTATGGGTGGCTGCACTTAAGAGCTGCTGTAAACCACATTTAGAACTAGCTTCAGTTATTCAAGCTATATAGACTGAAGGCTCAGAAGTGAAAATGGAGCTGGAGGAGCGTGATACTGAGATGCCACTGAGTGTGATAGTGAGGGGCGGAACTTGACATTTACCACTGCTAGGGAAGGGGGACCCATAAGGTGATTGGACACTAAGAGCACCCCCACCATACCTTCCTTCCCCATTCCGCCAAGCCCCCATTCCCAAAAGATGTGATGCCTAGGATCCTTCCACAAGAGTTAGTGTGTGCATGGTATGTGGATGTCATTCAGGTCAACAACTCTATGCTAGACTAGGCCTTGCAAGTGTCTTTCATTGGCAAGGGACCATGTCTATGTAACTAAGTCTAAGTCTATGCCCAAGAAATGACATCAGTGTGACACGACCAGAGATGGCGCTTATCCTTGGGCTTACAGCTGGAGAATATTCTTGAGTATGTCATTCACGGTCATGACATTGTGTTTGCAACATCATGCAGCAAGCTATCTGCAAGGCAAATGGGATTTTTAATGGCCTTTGTTGCAAGATTAGACTATAGGAATGGGGAGTTTTGCTTCAATTGTATAGAAGCTTGGTTAGACTGTACCAAGAATAGTCTGCGCACTTTTGGTCCTCTTACCT
Source organism: Sphyrna mokarran (assembly GCA_024679065.1). Lineage (NCBI taxonomy): Eukaryota > Metazoa > Chordata > Chondrichthyes > Carcharhiniformes > Carcharhinidae > Sphyrna > Sphyrna mokarran. The sequence continues at coordinate 17,433,619 of JAGIQG010000016.1, read as the reverse complement.
CAAAGAATATTATTACAATGGGGGAATGCATTGAAAATTCACCAGACTTACTCTGGCGGGACTGTCCTATGGAGAGAGATTGGGCAAATTGGGCCTGTATTCCAGTCTCGTAAGGCCATAGCCATAGCAAATGTAAGTGTGGCATCTATGAGAAATTGATTCAGTTGAAAAAACGTGGATCTGCCTTTGAATTGTTTATCTCATTGAAATGTGTTACCGAAAAGATTAGGAACTACTGCTCTGGTGAACAAACATTTTCGAAAACTCCTTCCAGAGTCGGCAAGAATTTTGGATTTTAAAAATATATAACTGGTGAATTAGATACTTGATGCATTATTCCCATCAATATTTCCCCATCCTGAAGGTGTGGGCATTCTACTGGGTAGAATCCACAGGAATTGGTTAACACCAGTATCCTCCCAACAGGCTATTTTTCAATTAAAAAGCTGGACAGTAAGTATCAACACACTTGAGGGAATCACAGCAGATATTGCTGGCATATTTACACTGCATGTTTGTACAGGCATATTTTTTAAGTACTGACTCATGACAATACTGAGACTCATACCCCGCATCAGGGTCACCGATATTAAACATAATGGCCCTATTACCACTTCCACTTGAAGTCAGCTAACTCCTGGTTTGTATGGCCTCATACTACACAGAGGAATCTGCATAATCCAGTGACTAAACTAAGTTAAGCACTTCTCTGAAATTTGACAACTGCAAAACAGAGCGACCAATAGAAATAGCTAACTACTTTTGAATTCCTCCTCCCCACCCCCATTTCCCAGTTCCGAGTACACTGTAACCACTAAAGTAGAAGAGGCAAAGTATGGTAATAGTGCACCAATTACAGATGGTCATTTTAACTTAACCACCAAAAATAAATTAAACTCTCAAAAAACTCAAAGCTCAACTTATCCCTCAAATTGACTGCATTCCTTTTACTAAGGGTAAACTATTTCAGAAGATGGGCTAATTAGGAACATTATTAATGAAGAACAGACAGCATGCTTTTTGACTACTATATTCGGAGACAGCGGATGGTGGGGGGAGGGGGGTGGGTTAGATTGATTCATTTCCTTTCATGGTCCCTCTGGGAAATGACGTTAGAAGACATATAAAAATGATTCATTGTAATGTGCCGCCCTAAAGCTTGGCCAAGCAGTCCAGCAGTTTTGTTTTTTTCCAGGAAGGCTTTGAGCATTTCTCTGAACACTTCCCAGAGACTTAGATCTACAATAACACTTAACATTGGAATTCCAGGACTTTAATCCATGTTCTGTTGCACATGGAATCCAAATTTTTGTTTAACAGTAGCCTATTACAATTTAAAAATAGAATCACAAATAAAGGTCTTGCAAGTATGTTTAATAAGTATTACATTTTATAAAAAATTGAAAATTCCCCAAGCTTAAATGGAAGATTCATTAATATGTTCCAGTCACACTGACTAAAGTGCAAGGCAGAATCTGTAACTTGATTCTTACTCCAAGGTTATCAGCTTTTCAGCATCATTCCTCCCTTTAAAGGTGAAAAAAATCTGGAATTAAATATTTTTTAAGAAGATGACTTTGTAATTATTACCAGATTAGCCACTCCTAAAATGATTACTGCTTCCAGAGGTTATTGTTAAAGGGCCATGGAAGGATGACTTGGCCAAGAGTTAATGTGAGGGGTACCCTGTAGGTCGTGAATGTATTTCAGGCTATGTCCTGTTCCTAATTTATTGCAAAAAAAAATCGCTGGGAAAGACTTGTTCACATTTGATTTCTGTATTCACATCTATTTCACTGCAAAACAATGGGCAAGACGATATAAGAATGCTTGGGATTCCCTGATGCACTTGGGAAGTCACTAGAGGTTCTGCAGCTTGGGAAAGCTGGCTGTAGCTGATCACGATGAGTGTTTCAGGATACTTGGAAAGAATATCAGAAACATAGCTGCTGAAAAGTTGTGTTTAGAACTTCAACGGGTTATTCAAATCATTATTGCTGTCTAATTTGAAAATCTATGAACTGGTGGATGGTCCTAGATACCCTACAGTTTGAGGTAAGACATAACCACCATGTAGAAGGCTGGACAGATCTGCCCATCATTTTCATATGTTTGCACAACCTGATCTGTACATTACTACCATGAGTTGTTATACTTTGTCTGTGCAGAGATTCCAGTTTCTGCCATGGTTATACCAAAGTAATAGTACCATTTATATAATTGCCCACTTCCATCAGAGGTCAACCCCATGGTGGAAAGGGAATCTGAAAACCAAACAGTTAATGAGTAAATAACAAATCACATTTATGAATTAAGTGTACATAATGAGCCAGTTCACCCAAGGGTCTTGTTACATTCCTAAAGATAACAAATCAAATTAAGTAGGCTGTAAAGAGCCATTTTTCTGAATTCTTGTGATTAGAACAAGGTGACACAGGTACAAACTAGCAACTTCACCGTGAAACTCTTCTGTGCACAGAAAGTGGTGGCACACTACTGTCCCACAACAGCATTCCAGGTTTGATTCTGGCCTTGGGTGACTTTTTTTTGTGTCTGTGTGGGTTTCCTCCAGGTACTCCAGTTTCTCCCAGTCCAAAGATGTGTGGGTTAGGTTGATTGGCCATGCTAAATTGCCCCTTAGTGTTAAGGGGATTAGCAGGGTAAATACATGGAGTAACGGGGATAGAGTCTGGGTGGCATTGTTGTTGATGCATATTTGACAGGCCAAAATAACCTCCTTCTGCAATTGTATGAATAGTGGTGGGTGACAGCTGTGATCATTTAAGAGATCCAGAGTAAACACAATTTGCCTCTTAGTCGAAGGAATACAGGTTGCAAATAAACTCTTTACAATGCAATTCATGTCATAAGATTTGAGATCCAACCACCGAAGATGTTGCGACAGAAACCAACCTGTACTGGAAGAGCTTGAATGATCTTTCAGCATCTTGTCAAGAGCTGCTTTATTTTCTTTGGGTTTCTGGGAGGTCGAAGGCCCTGAAATTTCTACATATAAAGAGAAAAAGAATCAGTCAGGAAATATAAGTCCTAGTAATTTGGGAGCGTTGTATCAGCAGACTGAGGGTTTTATTTCATATTTCTTTATGAACTGTTTTCAGTTTATGTTTAATTTAAGCTGGTGCTACAACTTTGCTCGAGCAGTCAAACTTAGATGACCAAAACATTTTTTCTTCCTCTCAAGGTCCCGATTCTTGTTATTATTCCATAGGTGCCTATCACCAGTGAACTATTAAAAGGCAAAGTTCAGGGAGACATTTCTGGGATCAAGCAGTGAAAGTACAGTTACCAATGGTGGAGACATTAAAGTTGGGGAATGTATGAAACCAGAATTGGAATACAGCGGAGATCACAAAGGCTTGTAGGAAGTGGGTCACATGATGGAAGCACAGGAATGCTATATTTCCACAAGCTCTAGTGTTACTCATCTTTTAACCTTTTATTTATCCCGATACATAACCCATCTAATCCTAGAGTACATAGTGTGTGCTGTGTTCCTAGAAGATCTTGGTTAAGCTGTGGTGACAGAGAACCAAATAAAGACCAAAATATCCTGCTTTGATCAAGATAGTTGGGAACAGTCAAGGTAGGGCCTTGTTCACAGTGGCGGTCCAGCTGGTGAGCTGGTTCACACTCTGGCAATGTTACAGGCATTAAGATAATGGCTGCCATTGTGTGTGAAGTTGTGGGTGGCAGTTTTGGTTTGCTGGCACAAATCATTGGTGCTTGTATTGATGAACTTCAAGATACCTGAAAAAAAAAGGATGAAGTGGAGGAAAGAATCTTATCAGTCGAGTGGGCAGTTTCCTCGGTGGAGGCTCACGTTCCACCCTTGGAAATCCTGTGCATAGTAGGTTGCACATCTTGGCTAATTCGGAGAGATGGAGCCAGAGAAGTAACACCCATACGTGCAATCTCCCAAGAGGAGCTGAGGATAACTTTCTGGCTGAGTTTGAGAACTGTTTGCCATGCTTTCACAATCTTGATTCGAAGGCTCACTATATCAAGTTCGCAGAGACATGCTGTGTCTTTGAGAAGTGGGGTCAGTTATGGGCTCCAATCTCTGGTATGACCTTGATGTTAGTTGAGGGGGCTGGATGCAACCAGACACAGTTGGACCTTGCCACCAGCCAGGCTCAAGGTCTCTCACCACCAGAGTTTCTGGGTAACAATATAATTGAAGTACAACTGAACAAAAAGCAGAATGACAGGAGCTAATAACACTAATTACGAACACCATCGTGTATGTGACATGACTGGACGCATACATCAACTCCGCCATAACAAATACAAACCACAAATGAAACTTTTCAAACTCTGCCAGGCTGTGTCAGTCATTCTGTTAGAAGTTTGAATCCAAAAGCTATCTGTCTTAATTGAAGAGAAGAGAAGATTTCAGCAATAGTCAGAGAACAGTCACTCCTTTCAGCCGTACATTCTGGCTTTGCAAATAATCACAGTGTATGAATTCTATTTGCCTGGTTTAGTTGGAGCTGGTGAACAGGAGAAACATGTCATCCATCATCTTACCCCTTCATGTAAGAAACTTTGTTAATAAACTGGAACTCATTTACAAACATTGCATTTCTCACATCTATCTGAAATGGAGTGTATAACTGTAGGTTTATCATGGACATCCTGCCTATTGCACTGTTTAAACATAATTCACGATGAAAAAAGGCAGAAAGAAAATCTGACATGTTCCCACTGCACTGAGCAGTTCATTTCTGAAACGTAACATCCATAGTTATCCTGAATCAGTACCATAACTACAAGAAGCACGGTGGCACAGTAGAACATAGAACATTACAGCGCAGAACAGGCCCTACGGCCTTCGATGTTGCGCCAACCAATTAAGAAAAAGCAATGACCCTCTAACCTAAACCATTCCCTTTTCGTCCATAAACTTATCTACTAACCTCTTAAACGCCACCAAACTTGGCACATCTACAACTGCAGCAGGCAAGGCATTCCATACTCTTACCACCCTCTGGGTAAAGAACCGACCTCTGACATCCGTCCTATAACTACCACCCCTTAATTTAAAGCTATGTCCCCTCGTGCTAGCTTTCTCCATCCTAGGAAAAAGGCTATCACTGTCCACCCCATCTAAACCTCTAATCATCTTATATGTTTCAATAAGGTCCCCTCTTAGCCGCCTCCTTTCTAACGAAAACAACCTCAAATCCCTCAGCCTCTCTTCATAAGACCTGCCCTCCATACCAGGCAACATCCTAGTAAACCTCCTCTGTACCCTCTCCACTGCCTCCACATCTTTCTTATAATGTGGGGACCAGAACTGTACACAATACTCCAAGTGCGGCCGCACTAGAGTTTTGTACCGTTGCAACATGACGTTGCGGCTCCGAAATTCAATCCCCCTACCAATAAAAGCTAAGACTCCGTATGCCTTCTTAACAAACTTATCGACTTGACTGCCTACTTTCAGGGATCTATGCACAAATACACCAAGATCCCTCTGTTCATCAACACTATTAAGAATCCTACCATTAGCCCTATACTTTACACATTTGTTATTCCTGCCAAAGTGAATTACCTCACACTTTTCCACATTAAACTCCATTTGCCACCTCTCGGCCCAGCTCTGCAACTTGTCCAAGTCTCTCTGCAAACTAGAGCACCCCTCTTCACTATCTACCACTCCACCGACTTTAGTGTCATCTGCAAATTTACTAATCCATCCTTCAATACCCTCATCCAGATCATTTATAAAAATTACAACAGCAGGGGCCCCAAAACAGACCCCTGAGGTACACCACTTGTCACCGAACTCCAAGATGAATATCTCCCATCAACCACCACCCTCTGTCTTCTATCTGCTAGCCAATTCCTAACCCAATTAGCTAAATCCCCCTCTATCCCATACATCTTCATTTTCTGCAGAAGTCTTCCATGGGCCACCTTATCAAACGCCTTACTAAAGTCCATATATACCACATCAACCGCCTTACCCCCATCCACCTCTTTGGTCACTTTTTCAAAAACTCAATAAGGTTAGTAAGGCACGACCTACCCTTCACAAAACCATGCTGACTATCCCCAATCAATTCATTTCTCTCTAAATAACTATAATCCTATCCCTAATAATTCTCTCCAATACTTTGCCCACAACAGAAGTAAGACTCACTGGCCTATAATTCCCTGGAAGGTCTCTCTTCCCCTTCTTAAACAATGGGACCACATCCGCTATCCTCCAGTCCTCCGGAACCACACCCGTAACCAACGAGGACCTGAAGATCAGAGCCAGAGGCTCTGCAATCTCCTCTCTTGCCTCCCAGAGAATCCTAGGGTCAATCCCGTCCGGCCCAGGGGACTTATCCAACTTCAAACCCTCGAGAATATCTAGCACATCCTCCCTATCTACTTCGATACCTTCCAGTTTGCTACCCTGTACCTCAGTGTTCTCCATAACTACATTTACATCTCCCTGTGTGAATACCGAAGAGAAATATTTATTCAGTACCTCTCCAATCTCCTCAGGCTCCACGCACAACTTCCCACTGCTGTCTATGACTGGCCCTAATCTTGCCTAACCAATCTTCTATTCTTAACATATCTAAAGAAAGCTTTAGGATTCTCCTTGATCCTGTCAGCCAAAGTCTTCTCATGTCCCCTTTTAGCTCTCCTCAACTCACTCTTTATCTCCCTCCTGGCTAATCTATAGCTATCCATTGCACTGACTGAGCCTTCAAGCCTCATCCTGGCATAAGCCTCCTTTTTCCTTTTAACCAGCAAATTAACAGTGGTTAGCACTGCTACCTCACAGCACCAAGGACCCAGGTTCATTTGCCACCTTGGGTTACTCATACAGAGCCTGGACATTCTCTCACACGCGTGGATTTCTCTTATGGGCTCTGATTTCCTCCCACAGTTTGAAAGTCGTGCTGGTTAGGTGCATTGGCCATGCTAAATCCTCCATCAGTGTTTCCGAACAGACGTCAGAGTGTGGGGACAAGAAAATTTTCACAGTAACTTCATTACAGTGTTAATGTAAGATTACTTGTGACACTAATAAATAAACTTCAAGAAAAGCAGCTGTTGCATGAGCCAAGTCCTAGAAAGGGATTCTACTCCCTCACGTGTTTTTCCTCCTCAGAAAAATTAGAGACATCTACAATTTTACAGGGACAATTATACCAAATTGTTGGGTGAGTTAATGAGCTGCAATTGAAGCCTGACTGTCGAACCTGAACGCTGAATTGGAACATCAATTTGAAGGAGTGTATTTGGGTCCAGGACACTCCCATTGCCTTCTTCCTGCCTGCATGAATCCATGTGCACGTGACCAAGAAGCTTAACACACACACACACACACAAAGCAGTTCCTGAGAAAGATCCTGGCTAGTGTTTGATCTGACTGAAGAAGAGGTGTGCTTCTAATGATTCACAGTCTTTTTGCAGCAAGTGTCGTGACATTTTAACATTCTTGTAATTAAAATCACTTGGCAATGAGTTGCTCTGAATAACGAAACATGGAAACACCGCAAGCCTTGGAGATGCACCTTTGAGAAAGCATGAAACTTTGGAAGATAAGTTTGAAAATCATTGCAAGATAAAAGATTAAATTGAAATATTAAACAAAGCTATTCTCTATATAATAGGATTTCCAGGGCCAGTCTTTGAACTGGTGCAAACAAAAATTATGCACAATGTGCAATCTGACAAGCCCTTTCCGTTGTGGGAAATGACACAACATGTGATATTAATGATGAAAGATAAGGACTCTAACCTAGAATGAGTCAGACAGTGCTGGAAAACTATCTGGGTGCAGAAGGTGAATTTTTCGAAGGCATTTTCTGCCACCTGAAATGCTCAGTGAGTTGGCTGGGGAGTACATCTGAGATTGCACACGGGGAACTGCAGCCTTTAACTGAGTTTAAGTGAAGAGCCAATGGCAAGATGGTGGGGGCCGCAAGTTGGCTGTCGAGGGTCGGTGGCCAGCTGGAGGGGCCGAAGGGCTGATGACGGTGGGGGGCCGAGGATGGTAGGCAGGGAGCGAGGGGCAGATATAATGAGGTGGACGTGTTTATGTGGGTTTCTAGACTTATGAGCAACAGACACTAATTTAGAAAAAGTAACCCTTTGGGAGTTCCCACGGCCAACTTTTAAGGAACAAGTTTCCATTCCTTATTTGGAAGTACGATGCAGTTTTCAGTGTTTCTGGACTATTTCTTTCCCAGAGTTACTCCTTTCGGCAATAACACATTTTTTGAAGCAGATTGTCAGCAGGAATACAAGGGAAATACAAAAGAATGAAAGAGGCAAACACAAAACAGGAAAAATTGAAATGTACGTGTTAGAGTCATGTTTTTTACTTATGGCAAGTTAGAAGGCAGTGTATTACAACAGGACAGATGTCTGAATGTCAACTATGTTCTGGAATAAAGCAAAAATGCACAAGGAAATCCTGCTACCCTCCTGGGCTTTTCAATAAGAGAAGTTGTTTCCTTGTTTGTCCCTTTACATCAGCAAATTTATTGGAACATAAAAGAGATCCAAGTGCTAGTTAAGCAACCCAGGCATGGTGGCACTGATTTGAATTGTGCCTGTGATTCTTTTGACTGACAAATGCTTTTACCAGTGCTCACAGGACAGGACAGAACAGAACAAACTGCATAAAATGCGGGATGCCTGGCTGAGCGCCAAGGCAGATGAAATACAGAGGTATGCTAACAGAAACAACTTGAAATGGTTCTTTGAAGCCCTCAACACTCTCTACAGACCTCAATCTTTCAGAAGTTCCCACCTCCTGAGTACAGACAGTACAACTCTCATTACACTGAGGGCTCAGATCCTGCAGAGATGGACTGAATGCTTTGAAGTCGTCCTCAACTGACCGTCATCTATTAACGACAAGGCAATAGACATGATTCCCCAGGTTGATATCAACAGTGCCATGGATGATCCACCGGTAGTAGCCAAAGTCACAAAAGCTGTCAGCCAGCTATCCAGTGGCAAAACCCTAGGGGCAGATGCCATATCCACAGAGATCGACAAAGCTACTGGTCCTGTACTTATCGAGAAGCTCACCGAGTTGTTCCAGTCCTTTTGGAAGCAAGAACCAATTCCTCAGGAATTTAAAGATGCTTCTGTCATACACCTCTACAAGAGGAAGGGCAATCGTCAAGTATGTGACAACCACTGAGGAATCTCACTGCTCTTCATCACAGAAAGAACTCTCGTAAGAGTCCTGCTAAATCGTCTGGTCACTCATCTGGAGCTATTTCCAGAGTCACAGTGTGGCTGCCACAAAGATCATGAGACTATTGACATGATTTTTGCTTCGCGCCAACTTCAGCAGAAATGTCAGCAGCAAAATCACAAACTCTACACCACTTTTGTTGGCCTCACGAAAACCTTCAACACTGTCAGCTGACAAGGTCTGTGGAGGATCATGTCAAAGTTTGGCTGCCCCCAAATTCGTTCAGATGATATGCCAGTTCCATGAGGGCATGATAGCCAGAATACTGAATGGCGGAGAATCCTCTGAGGCATTCCCAGTCACCATTGGCGTCAAACAAGGGCTTTGTGCTTACACCCACACTGTTCAGCATGATGTTTACTGCCATGCTGACTGATGCCTTCCAGGGCATCAGCCCTGGAATCAGCCTCAAATACAGAGTGGATGGAAAGCTCTTCAACCTGAGGAGACTTTAAGGTATTACCAAAATGAAGGAGACTGTTCTGAGACATTTCCTCTTTGCCGAAGACAGGGGTTGTATACTGGCTCAGATAGTAGTCATGATGTGGAGATGCCGGCATTGGACTGGGGTAAATACAGTAAGGCTAACACACGAGGACAGTCTCAACTGGGATCTTGGGTTTATGTCGCACTATCTGTAACCCCCATGACTTGCCTGGGTTTGCAAAACCTCACTTACTGTACTATTTGGAGACAATACACATCTTTTTAACCTATGCTTAATGCTCTTTTCACTCACATTGTCTGCGTATTTAAGACTTGAGTAACAGGTTAGTTGTAAAGACTCACATTGTAATCAGTAATCTGTAAACTGTCTGTGCTGTTATATGCTCTAAGGCCAGAACTCTCCATTCACCTGACGAAGGGGCAAACCCCGAAAGCTTATGAGTTTAATATGCTGGCATATTCCAGCAGAGAGTTCCCCAAAAAGGAGCTGCTTGGATATGCGTTCATCTGGCATACAGATGACATGACGTATCCACCAGATCTGTGCTCTCATCAGCAGTGTGTGGACTGATGGTAGACTTGCTGTAGAGAGAATTTCAGTATCTGGTACTTTGTCTTGCCATCTGATACTTAACATTCTGCAAAGACAAGTCACGTGGAAATGATTGAGCTGTCTTGCATGCCTTTGATACACAGTCCATATTTCACAGGCATACAGGAGGGTAGTGAGTACAGCGGCAGAAGAAGGAGGGCAGAAGAAACGTTGCAAAGATACTCAAGGCCTCCCTGAAGTCATTTGACATGACCACCTGGGAAACTGCCCTACCTGGTGCTGCCTCATTCACAAGAGCTGTCAAGCTTATGAAGCAAGGTAGATTGCTGAAGCGCAACTTAAGCGCGAGCTGCGCAGATCCAGAGCCACCACCGCAACATCTACAGTGCATACACAAGTCTGTCCAATATGTGCCAGGACATCCCATGCCCGAATTGACCTGATCAGTCATCTTTGGACACACCACATCTCAAAATGGCTAATGGTGTTGAGGTCCTTATCGGCGACGATGGACAAACAACACAACACACCACCTGTGCACGATAACATTTACACAAATTGCCAAGATCATGTTGGGGTCAGGGGGACGCTTGTTTAATGTCAATTGTTGCTAACAGATTGCTCAGGGAGACACAATAGCATTATCACTGAGGCCGTGATCGTATAGCGGTTAGTACTCTGCGTTGTGGCCGCAGCAACCTCGGTTTCAGTTCTGGTCGCCTCACTATAGGAAGGACGTGGAAGCTATTGAAAGGGTGCAGAGGAGATTTACAAGGATGTTGCCTGGATTGGGAGGCATGCCTTATGAAGACAGATTGAGGGAGCTGGGACTGTTCTCTCTGGAGAGACGAAGGTTGAGAGGCGACCTGATAGAGGTTTACAAGATGTTGAGAGGATTAGATAGGGTGGACTCTCAGAGACTAGTTCCCAGGGCTGAAATGGTCGCGACGAGAGGGCACAGATTTAAGGTGCAGGGAAGCAAGTACAGAGGGGATGCTAGGGGAAAGTTTTTTCACTCAGAGGGTGGTGAGTGAATGGAATCGGCTGCCGTCGGTGGTGGTCGAGGCGAACTCGCTGGGGTCTTTTAAAAGACTTCTGGATGAGTATATGGGATCCAATGGATTGGGGGTTATAGATAGGTCTATGGCTGGGTAGGTTTTGATGTGTTCGGCACAACTTGTGGGCCGAAGGGCCTGTTTGTGCTGTGGTGTTCTATGTTCTAAAGAGTGGTTGCGGCAAGGACACTGTGTGAAACTCCCATCTTTGGGTGCCACTGTAAAATTATAGTATTTGTTTTTGGAACAGAGGCAAATCCTCAAATGAAGAGCAAAACCAGTAGTATGGTAGAAGCTTCAGAAGATGAGAAACAAACTTCTGGTCTCCACAAGATAAGCAATGTAATGAAAAGGTTTATAATCAACTACAATTTCAGAATAGTGTTTATTATGTAGAAATTGGTGCAATACCTGCTAATAAAATTCTGAATGGCAGTAACACTGGTGAACTGAATAGGATAACTTACATTGAAATGGAACAATTAATCATATCAAACAAGCCACACAGATAATTATCATGAGGTAGCAGATTGTCCACATATGGCTGACGTGGTGGAAAATACTTAACCAAATGCTCTTTCATCCAACTAAACAACACATGAAGTAGAAGTTGTATTCTATATAAAGGTACAGTGCCTCAAAAGTAACCACAGGACCTAGATCACAGATCTTGCTGAACTTTGGGCTGTGTAATTTGAGCCATGGGTGGCAGACTGATCAAATCATAGAGCAAAGTAAGGGGCACTCTGGCATGGGCATATGCTGGAGCTGGGGAGAGGGAAGGTATTATTATGCCATAATTATAAGAATGAGGAGGTGTAGGGTGGACAGTCAGAACTATGGTAGGGTGAAAATGGAGGTGAAGTGGTTACTGCACATGCATGACATCTATAAACACAAACTGCATTGAAAAATAGCATTCCGGATGCATGTAACCTTGGACACAGAATTGCAGGCTCAATTGAGGGACAATCCCATGACATATGGGATGACTGGTCACCTTGATGAGCAATTCAGAGTGGGATGGGATCAAAATTTGCTTGGAATGTGAAAATACACCAGCAGGAAAGGGAATAACAGTTTCGAGCCAAACGGTGCCATTGCAACACCTAGCCAAACTGTCAGGGTAATTTTTCAAATTTTACTCAGTTAAAATTGATGCATGGCACATTTTGCAAATGTTCGATTTTCACACAACTTAGTTTCAAGACACTGAACCATGTAAACAAAACTGGAAATCCGAAATCAGAACAAAAAAAATTCTGTAAATACTTTGCAGGTCAGACAGCATCTATGATGCAAGAAACAGAATTAACATTTCAGGTGATGACCTTTCACCAGGACTGAAGGAAGATAGTAATGTTTTAAGTCTGTTGAAAAGGAGAGAGCAGAACGAACAAAAAAGATCTGTAACAGGGTGCAGAACAGGAGATTAACAAACCATGGATTTTATGATGTGAAAAAAACCAAAGAGAGTAGTAATGGGTACACTGCAGGTTGTGTCTGAATAAAGACTGAATGGCTACATTACAGCTATCTGCAACATGAAGGGATAAAGAAAGAAACGAGATGGCAAAAAAAAACAAATAAACATAGAAACATACAAGATAGGAGCACGAGGAAGCCATTTGGCTCTTCAAGTTTACTTTGCTGTTCATTATGATCATGGCTGATCATCCAACTCAATAGCCTAATTCTGCTTTGTCCCATAACCTTCGGTCCCATTTGCACCAAGTGTGATATCCAGCCGCTTCTTGAATACATTCAATGTTTTGGCATAATAAAAATGTGGAACAAAATAAAGGCAGAGGTTATGATCAAAAAGTCACTGAATTCAATTGAGTCCAGAGGCTGCGGAGTGGGCAGACAGAATGGGAATATCTTTCTGTATATAAGCCATAATGAAAGGTGCACAGGTCGAGGATGTAGAAGGAATGTGTCAAAAGAAAGAATATTGATCAACCAAGCAAGAAAAATCTCAATCAAAGATCATTCCTAAGTGACCCATTTCAGGCTGACCACTGAGGGGTAACTATGATTTAACTGAAATGGTTTTGTTTACAATTCTTAATAAAGGCTTTGAATTTAGTGTGGAAGTGTGTCAATCATAACTCTTTCTCTGGACATAACAGCAGTAAAGTCATCTACTGTGTGCTGACACTTGGCTGAACTTTACAATCCTGCATTATGGTAATCTTAGTGGAACATTAGAGCAAGAATACACTACACTCTGGCAATAATCCATCTATTTCTTCAAATGAACAGACATCCTGATATTCTGGAGAACATTCTATATAGTTATCATGCCAATGTTTTCATGCTAATTTAGCCTGTGCCTATTTAAATGTGACAAGCAATAAACATGTGCTGCCAGTTCCCAGTTCTTCTTTGGTGCTGCAAGAGATCAGGGACTTTCAGTGGCTACTGCATTTGATAGTTGAATGACATGCATATATGATATGATTCTGGCATTTTCAGTGCTTTGGGATTCAGATACCATGACCATTCTGTTTTCTGTGAAAAATGTATGAGTGAACATGATCTTTCTACATTTCTATTTTGGTGCGTTTCATTTTTAACTTTTAGTTTGGTATTAGATGTAACAGGTTGGATCTTGGACAGCAGTAGAAGAAACAAGGGAATCCTGTGCTTTGATAGCACCAAGTTGGTGGTAAAAGGTTGAATACACTGATTCAAAATTTGCATGAGTTAGTAGCAAACTAACAGCTGACCTTGAAGAAAGCTGCTTGCAAGGATTTAGCAATCTCTGCAGAACAGATTTCATTTTTCTTGACATAAAGGTAGCATGGTGACACAGTGGTTAGGCACTGCTGCCTCACAATGCCAGGGACCTAGGTTCAAATCCAGTCCTGGGTCACTATCTGCATGGTGTTTGCATATCTTCCCCGTGTCTGCATGGGTTTCCTCTGGGTGTTTCGATTTCTTCCCATAGTTCAAAGACGTGCAGTGAGATTGATTAGCCATGCTAAATTGCCCCTAGTGACAGGAAGGTAGCAGGGTAAACACGTGGGTTTACAAGGATGTGGTTCATGAGGAATGGTTGCCAATGTAGGCTTGATAGGCCGAATGGCTGCCTTTTGCACTGTTGGGATTCTATAATTCTAGTTTTAATCCAATGTCAGCTTGATTTGATTTACTATTGTCACATGTATTGGTGTACATAACGTGTGGGAGGAAGCCAATGCAGACATGTGGGGGAACATGTAAGCTCCATACAGTCACCCAAGACCAGAACTGAACCTCGTCCCTGGCACGTGAGGCAGCAGTGTTAATCTATTGTGCCATCAAAAAGTGAAAGTGCACACCAAGTTAAATGATTCTTAACGTTTCTATCTGCAGGGACTTGAACAGCACATCCTATGGAAGAGTAGAAAATCACAGTCAGCACCTCTGGATTTCTGCTGTCAAACAGTGCCCATACAAAGCCAGTTTTACAGACCAATAAAGGCAAACACCAGAAGTTACGGCTGCAAAATACAAGCTGTTAGAAAGACAATCTCACATATAGATCAGGGCATCTGGATCACAGAGCTTTCTGAACCGCTGGAAAATCAAGAGACTGCAAATCAGGAACAATGACCTCTGACTCCTCAATATGATTTTTAAAAAATAAATAAAACTCTAACATATTTAAGATTTTTACAGTTTCTATGTTGCTTTAGAGTGACACATCGCACAAAGTAGCATGACAGAGAAAGCGCAAAAAAAAGAGTCTGAGGATCTTGAATTATCATGTAACAGTGTCTCACGCCAACAATTTCTTGGAAAAGCTTGCATTTTGAAAAGGAAGTTTCATCTACACCTTAACAGGAAATAAAAGTCATGTATTCACAACTAGATCATATTAAGTAATTGTGTTTGATTTTTGCATGCATAAATCTCTCCCCCCGCCCCCCCCACACACACACACACACACACACACAAACATAAACACACACACAAACACACACACACACCTCTTCCACCACAGCCATGAGAAAGAATCCTTGTTGGGACTGGAACTTCCCACAATGTAGCAAATGAGTTCACACATATGTGGTAACGGTGATTTAAGAAGAGCTGTACAATTATCACGGCTACTATACTTGTACCTTATGTGGAACATGTAGGAAATTTAGAATTTGGTGCAAAAGTATTTATTTCATGATCTTCAAAAGCAGTGAAAATATACTTTACTGACATATTCTACACAGTACCTTCAGTATGTGCAGATTTCGCAACAGCCTCAGGTACCTTGGATTTTTTCGCTTTCTGGAAAAAAAGACAAATGATTTCATCCCATATGAAAATAATAATAACAACCTAATATAGTGCAGTTCACAGCAGAAAAGTCTGAAGCCAGCAACATGTCACTCCACAGACAGTGAGGATAGTGATGTTCTGCTACATTTAACACTTCACAGAATGTTCAGACTTGTCCAGTGTACACCTGTGGCGCAACGTGCCTGAAAAGACCCTCTCTGTTTCCCTCCTTCTCCCTCAGTACTAGATTTATAAATGCAGGTCAAAGAAGTAAGTTTAAATATGTTTACTGGCCATTTCTCTCCCAAATTTACTACTGATAGGCTCACCACTAGGCTTACTATGTGGGAGAGAAGCACTTCATGCATCATTGGAGAAGTGATGAGATTGGGGTCTGAGAGATGGAAATGCTGGTGAGCGCGGCTCTAGGAGACAGAGATACCGGTCATTATGAAGGTCCAATTGTGAACTAGCTTGGAATCATAAATGAGTTTGATCTGGGACCACTGACAGCACAAAAAGAACACCAAAACTTCAGTAAACTGTCAGAGAATCACTTCTTCAGAGCTTTATACCCTTTGAAGTATTGCAAAAGTTATTTTAAGCAATGCTGCCATAACTGACGCTTGTTTGCATTGAACTGAAGCTAGCTAAGCTTCAGAGATCATACAGAACTGCCAAGAGGCTCCTGCTCCAAAACAACTTAGCCTAGCCTTACAACAATATCAGAGAGCAGGAAACGTAATGCAAATTTTTTACTTACAGGCCAGATACATACCAAACACAAAATGCACTTGTTTAAAGTAAGCTGGGATATTAAGTTCCTTGGGCAATTTCACTGTGGTTTAAACCACTGACAACAATCCAAGCAATTGGACATAAAGTCATAGAGGTTTACAGTGGCCCAACTTGCGCTTTTTTTTAAACCACCAAGCTAGTCCCAATTGCCCATGTTTGGCCTATATCCTTCTATAACCATCTTACCCTTGTAACTGTCTAAATGCTTTTTAAAAGACGAAACTACTACTTCTGACAACTTGTTTCAGACATTCAGCACTGAGTAAAAAAATAGCCTCTCTGGACCCTTTTGTATCTCTCCCCTCTCACCTTACACCTATGCCCTCTAATTTTGAGGAAAAGCTGTTGACTTTCTAGCAGATCTGTGCCCTTCATTATTTTATAGACCTCTTTACATTCACCCTTAAGCCTCCTACGTTCCAGGGAAAAAAGTTTCAATCTATCCAGCCTCTCCATATAGTTCAAACGATTAAGTCTGTTTCCATGACATTAAACTTTATGACTCTAAGTCCCGATAGCATCCTAGTAAATCATGTCCAGCTATCATTAACGTTTTCTTTAACTTTAAAAGGTGCTGCAGGATATCAGCTCTGCAAATGTGTGCAGCTCAATCTTACCAGTTATTCAGTGCTGTAAGCAAGACAATCAAAAATATGGTCATGGGCTGCACAACTGGAGCAATATTGATAACTGATGTCCTTCAGCACTGTGTAAAAGTTTGGCTGCAATATTTTTTGCACATTGCACTCTCTTTCTTCTTTGCCTGAGAGTGAGACAGCAAGATAATGTCACAGAGGTGAAGATCATCCACTATGGAAACAACAGATAAGTTCTCACAAATTTCTCAATCTGATAGGATTCAATCAAAACTTTCTTTCATACTCCAGATTGAGGGCTACCTGCGGCCTCATACAACCCATCAGGTCTTTTGTTCTGATGGGAATGCCAAGAATACTGCTATGCCTGTGCTAGACCATGTCTCTGAAGAAGAGCTATGAATAACTAATTAGAATTCTGTCCCTCGATTACACCAAAGTCATCTGCAATCTCCAATTCCTTCATACATACCTGTTATAGAAATCAAATATAATTCTTATTTATTGAACAGAGCAGATAATATGAGGAATATATTTTGGGTGCTAGAATGGGGGAAGGATCTGCTGGCCAGCTGGAGATGTCTTAGGACAAAATGGTGACCCATATCTCATGAATGCAAATGCGTTGGTGTCCTTGAAGAGCCCAAAAGTCACAATTGCACTTCATAATTGCTCCACTACTGGTGGCTGTGCTTTCAACTATCGGGGCTCCATGCTATGGGATTCTCTACCCATACCTCTCTGATACTTTCCCTCACTTTTTACCTTTAAGACGCTTCTTAAAACCTATCCTTTTGACCAAGAGTTTGGTCACCTGACCTAATATCTCTTTGGTGATTCAGTAGCACTTTTTTTTGTAATGTTATTGTCAAGCACTTTGGGGAGCATTTCACTACATCAATAGCACTAAATTCAAGTTGCTGTTGTGCACTCATGTGGTCCTCAATCTGTTGCTCAGACTTCTATCTATACCAGTAGAAAAGCATTCCACAGTGTGTGTGTGTCTGGCTTACAAAATACACAAAGCAATGGTGATATTACCCCTATAAGCTTTGGAGATCTTTAAATATTGCAGCAGAATGCTATTTCCCCTTCCAATAAGAGGCTGTTCCATCACAAATTCCAGAGCCTGACAATGAAAAGTTAGGCACAGTCAGGACCTGTGGACATGAATCACATGCAGCCAATAAATCCAGGCCATGATCTCTTACAACATGGACATCTTCGTATTTCCCTTGATGTTTCATCTCTAAATATTTAATGCTTATGCACTTTCTAACAAGCCAAGCTGTAAGCCACAACCTGTTAAAATTCAGACTCTGAATTTGGTTACTTGTAAGAAATAAATGAAATAAAACAGACAGCTAAAGAAATACACAGTAGACTCACTGGGACCTCTGAAGACAAAAGACAGGCTACATTCTTGTACATGGACTCTTTGCCAGCAATGAAATTTGAAAGGGATTTGTTTAAAGATCATTATTTTATTTAAAAGCTTGTAAGTGGTTCAGAATAAAACTAACTCTTCAATTACCAGTAATTTTTCCTCTAACTACCCCTTCAAATATTTGCTTTCTTATTCTAGTTCGAGGGTAAACCCCTCCTTCGATACCTTTTAATGGAATTAAACTCAGGTTTAAGCTTACCCTGCTTTCTCTAATCATTAGTGTCTAGTGTTTGTGTTTGATTTGTTGCTATTGACTCTTGGTGGAGTCATCTGAGATACGGTTTAACAACAACTTTATTCAAAACAAAGAATATATGCAATTAAAGCAAAATACTGTGGATACTGAAAATCTGAAATAAAAAGAAAATGCTGGGTAAACACAGCAGAACCATCAGCATTTGTGGAGGAAGAAAGAGAGTTAATGTTTCAAGCCCATTCTGAAGAGTCATGTGGATTCTAAAAGTTAACTATTTCTCTCTATAGATGCTGTCAGATCTGCAAAGAATAACCAGTCTAGAATGAGACTTCATTCTGTCACAAGACTGAAAGAGAGAAAGAAAACCCTATCATGGTGGTATTGTGATCTCACATCTCTTCCAAAATGTTATGAACTATTTCATTTACACATCTACATTAATCCTTTACACTATATTTTGATTTGGCATATGTGTTATTAGTCTAGTGAAAAGTATTGTTTTTATGTGCTATATAGACAAAGCATATTTTTCATGGAGAAGTAAAGGAGGACATACAGAATGCAATGTTACATTCATAACTAGGTGTACAGAAAGATCAGCTTAATATATGGGAGGTCCATTCAAATGTCTGTCGGCAGAAAAGTAGAAGCTTTCTTGAGTTGGTAAGTTCATGATTTAGACTTTTGCATTTTTTTTCTGGTGGAAGAAGATAGAAGAGAGTACGTCCGGAGTGCATTGATTACGTTAGCTGTTTTTCCGAGGTAGAATATAGATGGAGTCAATAGATAGGAGGCTGGTTTGCATGATGGACTGAGCTACATTCATACCCTTTGTAGTTTCTTGTGGTCTTGTCAAAGCAGGAATCACACCAAGCTGTGGTGCATCTGGAAAGGATGCTTTCTATGTTGCATCTGTACAAAATGGAGAGAGTTGTAGTGGACATGCCAAATTTTCTCAGCATCCTGAGAAAGTAGAGGCATTGATGGATTTTCTTAACTATAGCATTGGCACAGAGAGACCAGGACAGGATCTGAACATCTAGAAACGTGAACCTCTTGACCATCTCCACTTAATCACTTTTGATAAAAGGACTATCTCCTTCATTTTGCTGACATCAAAGAAGAGGAGATTATTGCTGCTGCACCATTTCACCAGATTGTCTATATCTTTCCTGTACTCTGTCTCGTCATTTATTAAGTTCCGATCCAACATGATGGTGTCACCAGCAAAGTTGAAATTGGAGTTGGAGGAGAATTTGGCCACAAAATTGTAAGTATATAAGGAGTATATATAGTAAGGGGCTGAGGGCATAGCTTTGCAGGCACCACTGCTGAGGATAATCGCAGCCTTGAAAAGTATTCATAATGCCAGTGCATATTTTTTCCAAGCTTATACTAGAGAAAGCAGTTTGCTGCTCCATATCACAATTCTCTGACTCTGGGTGGTTGTGATTTCAAATGGAACAGTTAAGTGGGTCTATCTGACGTATGCAGTTAGTTCATTCTGAAAGCACAACCAACACCAGATAGAAAAAACTCAAGTCTCTAACAGCCCTCCAATGCACAATGGAAAAAGTGTGTTTTGAATGTGGCACCTGAGACAAAACATGAGTTGATGCTGGATAGAACTGATACCACTATCTTTTGACTGTTCACAATCTGCAATGCTTTTGTTACATAAAGTAGCGAGAAAGTGAGGCTATTTCTGTGTAGTTGGTAAGGGATATGGCTATTCAATTGTCACAGCAGAAGCTAAACATAACAGCAGGAAACACAAACTGAATGCAGTGAAGATGAACTTTTAATCTTGGTTTCTGTACAGGCATTGATTAGTCTGAAGCCACCCTGAGATTTTCACTCCTTGTCCTTCACATCTTAACTAAATGTGGTTTAACTAACAACTTCATAATTATCAACAGTTTTTGTCAGCATCAAGCAGAAGCCTCAGAGTATGCAGTGGACGAAAACTATAAAAATAGAATAATTGACCAATAAAATTAGTTAGATCCCACCAGCTGAAGCAGAGTTCAGGCATGCATTTCCAATAAAATCTCCAAGTATCTTTTTCAAAGAACAAAAAAACAAAGAACAAAACAGCATGGGAAACAGGCCCTAGAGCCCAAGCTGCCACCTCGATGTTCCCACTTCTACCTGTGATCCCTGTCTACGTTTATAGATCTAGGCGTTGAAACCAAATTTGAGACAATTTAGGGAGAATTTGTTCTGCCAATCAGCCTAAGAGCACATCTTTGGGATGTGGGAGGAAACCGGAGCACCCGGAGAAAACGCACGCAAGCATGGGGAGAATGTGCAAACTCCCACAGACAAGGCTCAAATCCATGTATCTGCACAGCACAGCGATAGTCACTGAGCTGTCGTGTTGCCCATCAAATGGTCCAGGTCAAGCATACACTAATGACATGAAGCACTAGGATACTCTTGGAAAAAAAATCCAAGAGCAGCCCTCTCGTGACCTATCGCATGTATGCCCCTTGTTAGACAAAAAGGCGCACCAAAATACCTGTAGGATAGAAACAAATACATCAATATCATCATCTATTTACACACTTCCCAGGGACTCCCAAGGCTCATGATCCCTATTTTAAATCAGTTTTCTATATCCCTCCATTTCCATTCTGTTCATGTGCCCATCTAAGTATCTCTTAGATAACATGTGAAGTATTCCTGGCTGCTGTCCCACATTCTACCCTCTTTAAATTGGAAGCCGTCCAAACTTTTGCTGCCCATGTCTTAACTTGCAGCAAATCCTATTTCCCAGTCATCCCTGCACTAGCTGACGTATACTGGCTCCAGTCAAGCAACATCTTAATTTTCAAATTCTCATCTTCAAGACTCTCCACAGCCTCAGCCCTTTACATCTCTACAATCTCCTCTAGCCCCACAGTACTCCAAGATATCTGTGCTCCTCTAAATCCTGCCACTTCAACATTCCCAATTTTAGTCAGTGGCCATGATTTCATTTGTTTAGAACTCTAAGTCATAAAATACTCTTCTTATTTGTCTTCGCATCTCTGTCTCACTTTCTTCCTTTAAGACGCTCCATAAAACCTCTCTCTTTGGTCGTGCGTTTGATACTGACCTAATATTGTCTGACCCCTTTCACTATTTTCTTACATAATGTTCTGTGAAGCAACTTGGGATGTTTAATTGTGTCAAAAGTGCTATATAAATAGTTATTGTAAAGCTCTGGATATATTATAAATTGGGAATTTGAAAAAAAAAAGGCTTCTGTTAACAGTTATTTTGATCAATATTGCACTGCCCCTTTAAATGAATTCTATAGCCTCTGCATTCTCAGGAAATGCTAGACCCAGCAGCTGCACACCTTTTGGTACTCTAGTCGTGTATTTCATAGAAACAGAAGCTAGAGGCCATTCAGCTCTTCCAGTTTGCTGCACCACTCAATATGATCATGGCTGATTCTCTATCTCAATGCCATATTTACATGTCCTCCTCCAAATTCTCCTACTAACCTTAACTTAAACTTACTACTTCCTTCCTTGAGCTATATGTTGACCATAGAAATGAATCATAGAATCCCTACAGTGCTGAAGG
The DNA here is from genome assembly GCA_024679065.1 of Sphyrna mokarran. Classification (NCBI taxonomy): domain Eukaryota; kingdom Metazoa; phylum Chordata; class Chondrichthyes; order Carcharhiniformes; family Carcharhinidae; genus Sphyrna; species Sphyrna mokarran. Next base: position 17,411,447 of record JAGIQG010000016.1, on the reverse strand, counting down.
AGACCATTCAGCCCATTAAGCTGCGCCAACAACAATCCCACCCAGGTCCTGGCCCATTTTTCTACTAATCCCCCAATACTAAGAAGCAATTTAGCATGGCCAGTCAACCTAACCCGCACATTTTTGAACCGAGGGGGGAAACTGGAGTATCTGGAGGAAACCCACGCAGATGCAGGGAGAATTCTCCTCATCTCTATTGTAATGGGTGAGCCCTTATTCTATAAATAATGACCCTACTTCTAGATTCTCTGACAAGAAGAAGCATCTTCTCCACGTCCAAACTGTCGACCCCTCAGGATCTTATATGTTTCAATCAAATTTTAGTATCACAGAATCCCTACAGTGCAGAAGGTGGCCATTTGGCCCATTAAGTCTGCACCAACTCAGCATCCCACACAGGCCCTAACCCCATAACCCCCCCCATGTATTTACCCCACTAATACTCCTAATCTATACAATTTGTAACTCTAAAGGGACAATTTAACATGGCCAACCCTGTACATCTTAGGAGTGTATAAAGTAAGAAGTCTCACAACACTAGGTTAAAGTCCAACAGGTTTATTTAGTAACAAATAAACCTGGTGTTTGCTACCAAATAAACCTATTAGACTTTAACCTGGTGTTGTGAGACTTCTTACTGTGTTTATCCCAGTCCAATGCCGGCATCTCCATATCATCTTGGGAATGTGACAGAAAACCAGAGCAACTGGAAAAAATTCATGCAGACACAAGGAGAATATGCAAACTCCACACAGTCACTTGAGGCTGGAATTGAACCCGGGTCCCTGGCATTGTGAGAAACAGTGCTAACCACAGTGCCACAATACTGCCCCAAGTGCCTGTTAACTCTTCCAAAAAACAGTGAATACAAAGTTAATGCTTGGAAATACATCTGCAGCTACATCTCCTCTGTTCTTTGGGACATTTGGACGTTGCAAGTTTGGAGTGGATGGACCTTGAATCGTTCGGTGCTTGTTTCTTAATGGGCTGGTCAGCTAGTCTTTTCCCAGGAGAGGTGGCCATTGATGCAGAAGTTTGAGCTTACTGCTCAACAGTAAGTTCAGCCTTCTTCCCTACATTTGCTTATTTACCAAAAATGCAATATTTTTTGCAACATTTCCTGCCTCAGCCCTTAGCTTCGTCTGAACTGCAAGAATCTTAAAATTAACTGTACCAAACTCTTTCAAAATTCACCATAAACGCACCCAGGTCATGCAGAACATGTTCCTGTTGGCACTCTTTCCCTTACGTGTCTCATACGATCAACTAAGATTTTCATCTTCACTTCAAATTCTTTCATGGCTTTGCACTTCCTTATTTCCATGTTCTCCTCCAGCTTCGTGCACTTGCAAATATGCTTCAGTTCTCCAACATGAGCCACTTCTTGAGATTTAAATTGTCATTTCAAGCAAAGACCTCATTACAATAATATTGTGGACTTCTCCAAGTGTCATAGAACCTTACAATGCAGAAAGAGGCCCTTCGACCCATTGAGTTTGCACCAAACGCAATCCCACCCAGGCCCTATCCCCGTATCCCAACATGTTACACCTACTAATCCCTCTAACCTATACATCCCAGGACACTAAGGGGCAATTTCTTGGCATGGTCAATCAACCTAACCTGCACATCTTTGGACTGTAAGTGGAAACCGGAGTACCTGGAGGAACCCCACATAGACATGAGCAGTATGTGCAAACTCACACAGATAGTGACCTGAGCTGGGAATCGAACCCAGGACCCTGGACCCTGGACCCACTGCTAGTAGTTAGCTAGCAGTGCTAACTACTGTGCTACTATGCTGTCCTGGAAAACATTCGTCAAACACCATCAAAAGGCTGGTTAGTTGGTTATTAATCTCATCTATTGATTATTTTAGTTCTGTAAGGAACAGGCATTGCAATTTAGATGGCATTATCTGAGGGGTTAGTGAAGCTTCCTGCCTTCTGCTCACACTCATTGTTTTGAAATCATTAGCCACTTGAACATTACAGCAAAGGGGCACCCATGCCACTGAAGAACATGAGAAATGTGTAGTCACCAATTCAGCCCTTCGATTCTGCTCTACTATTCAAGATGATAGCGCTTACTTCTACCTCAATTATACCTTCGATCCCTATTTCCATACCCTTTAATTGCATGAATAGCAAAAATAAAACAACTAACCTTTGTCTTGAATATGCTCAAGGATTCAGCTTTCACGATCACATTAAGTGAAGAAATTTCTCTTCATTTCAGTGCTAAAAGGACAATACTTTATTCTAACACTGCAATCACCAGTTCAAAACTCCCAACCAAGGAAAAGTCTGAGGAGACAAGATCAGAAGTAGGCCAGTTGGCCTATTGATTCTGCTTTACCATTCAAGGAGGAAATGACTGATCCGACATAACAACCCTCAACTCCACTTCCCCGCCTTATTCCCACAACCCTTGATTCCCTTACTGGCTGAAAATTTGTCAATCTCAGACTTAAATGTACTTAATGACCCAGAATATATAGCTCTCTGTGATAAATTTCATAAATTCACTAACCTGAGAAAAGAAATTCCTCCCCATCCATCTTCAATGGGAACTCTTTACTCTGATATTGTGTCCTCTTGTTCAAGGCTCACCCATAAGGGGAAACAATCTCTCAGTAACCACCCTGCCAAGCTTCCTAAGAATCCTCTATGTCTTTAAACCTTCAAAGAGTACAGGTCCAACCTACTCAATCTCTTCCAATAAGAAAATCCTGGGATTAATCTAGTGAACCTTCTCTGGACTGCCTCCAATGCTGGTATAGTTTTCTTTAGAGTACCAAAACTGTTCACAGTATTATAGGTATGGTGCCTTGCACAGTTTTAGTAAGACTTCCCTAGTTTATATTGCATTCCTTTTGAAGTAAAGGTCAAGATTTCGTATGTCTTCACTATCATCTGCTGAATTCGCATGCTAGTTTTTTGTGACTATTCATGAGGACCCCAAATCCCTCTGTGTTGCAGCTTTCTCCAGTCTTTCTCCATTTAAGTAATATTCAGCTCCTTTATTCTTCCTCCCAAGTATATTGTCACATTTTCACAGTGCCTAGCACTGCTGCCTCACAGTGTCACCAGGGAAATGGGTTCAATTCTGGCCGACTGTGACTGTGAAGAGTTTGCATGTTCGCCCTATGTCTGCGTGGTTTTCCCCCAGGTGCTCCAATTTCCTCCCACACTTCAAAGATGTATAGGTTAGGTGGATTGGTCATACTAAATTTGCCCCATAACGTACGTAGGTTATAGAGATTAGCAAAGTAAATATACTGAGTTACAGGGATGGAAGGTGGGCCTGGGAATGATCTGTCTGAGAGTCAGTGTAGACTAGATGACTTTCTTCTACACTGTAGGGCTTCTATAATTCTCTCATTTGTCAAATTTTCACCTAACCTGTTTGTATCCCTCTGTCGGCTCTGTGTTAGCCTCACCACTTGCCTTCTCACCTATTTTTGTATATTGTGCAAACTTGACAATAGTTTCCCTGAAATGAAAAAAATATTCCTTTCCTCCATGTCTCTCCCCCTCACTACTTTTGTCCTTGACTACTTAGCATTCTTGGAATGTTATTAGTGCTTTCTGAAGTATTTGTTAAACCCCTCTGCCGTTTCCTTGTTCCCGGTTATTATTCCCCCAGTTTCAATCTTTAAAGATGGCTACGTTGACTTTGGCTCCTCTTTTATATATGTAAAGAGCTTCTATTGTTCATTTTTATATTTCTTGCTAGTTTAGCCTCTTAATTTGTATTCTTCCTTTTTATTAATTTTTGGGATAATCTTTTGTTGTTTTTTAAAACTTTCCAAATCCTCTGGCTTACTAGAGGATTTGGAAAGTTTGATGAGCTGTATATTTTGTCTTTCTGTTTAATAATATCCTTAACTTGGCTATTAGATCATACCCATTAACCTCAATGTGTTGGTAATTCATTTATTTTTGCCAAATGTAAAGAGCCATTAATTTTGCCCTTTTACCATTTTTTTCTCTGACCCTATTTGCTGTTTTTTTTGTTTTAAACGTTTGTACTAAACGTTTTAGTTGATAAGTATATGGAAGAGGAGGGAATGGTTTAGTTTGGAGGGGCATTGCTTTTTATATTGGTCGGCGCAACATCGAAGGCTGAAGGGCCTGTTCTGTGCTGTAGTGTTCTATGTTCTACGTACATTCTGTCCTTTCCTATGACACTCTGGGTATCATTACTTTAAATAGCTGCCTTGAAATGTAGCCATATCATTTTGCTTTGTAAGCCCATGCACTCCCTCTCCAGAGCAATCCTCTCTTCAATTTAGTTTAAAGATCTCTTTACTTTCCTAGTTATACAGTTTGCAAGAACCACTGGACCAGCACGGTTCAGGTGTAGGCTGGCTCAATAGTACAGTCCCCACTTTCCTCAGTATTGATGCCAGTGCCCCACGAACCGAAACTCACTTCTCTCACACCATCCTTTGAGCCATGTATTCATCCCTCTAATTTCACATATAGCTCTGGTAATAATCTAGATCTTATAATCTTGGAGGTCCTGCTGTTTAATTTAGTTCGAGATCCTCAAATCCTCTATGCAGAATCTCTTTCCTCAGCATTCCTATGTCATTGGTACCTATTGGATCACGACAATAGAATAGAACTTTGGCACTGGGCAGGCAATACAGACATCTGGACTCCAGTTCTTTGCAGCAGAGAGTACATAGAACAGTACAGCACAGTACAGGCCCTTCGGCCCTCGATGTTGTGCCGAGCTTTGTCCAAAACCAAGTTCAAGCTATTATTCTCACTCCCTATTATTTTGGTGTGCTCCAACTACTATTTAACTTTACTAATATTGATTGGAATAGCTATAGCTCTAGCTCGTTAGAGGGGTCAGTTTTCGTACAAAGTGTGCAGGAAGGTTTTTTGACTCAGTATGTAGATAGGCCAACTAGAGGTGAGGCTACATTGGATTTGGTGCTGGGCAATGAGCCAGACCAGGTGTTAGGCTTGGAAGTTAGTGAACATTTTGGTGATAGTGACCACAATTTGGTTACGTTCACCTTAGTGATGGATAGGGATAGGCATGAAGCTAGGGGCAGTAGTTATAGCTGGGGGAAAGGTAATTATGAGGCCATCAGGAGAGAATTAGGGTGCATAGATTGGACTAGGAAACTACAGGGACTGGGAACATCTGGAATGTGGAGCTTATTCAAGGAGCAGCTGCTGCGAGTCCTTGATAAGTATGTCCCTGTCAGGCAAGGAGGAAATGGTCGAGTAAGAGAACCTTGGTATACGAAAAAAGTTGATTTGCTGGTTAAAAGGAAAAAGGAGGCTTATGTCAGGATGAGGCTTGAAGGCTCGGTTAGTGCAATGGATAGCTATAGATTAGCCAGGAGGGAGCTAAAGAGTGAATTGAGGAGAGCTAAGAGGGGACACGAGAAGACTTTGGCTGATAGGATTAAGGAGAATCCTAAAGCTTTCTTTAGATATGTTAAGAATAGAAGATTGGTTAGGACAAGACTAGGGCCAGTCACAGACAGCAGTGGGAAGTTGTGCGTGGAGCCTGAAGAGATTGGAGAGGCACTGAATAAATATTTCTCTTCGGTATTCACGCAGGGTGATGTAAATGTAGTTATGGAGAACACTGAGGTACAGGGTTGCAAACTGGAAAGTATTGAAGTAGATAGGGAGGATGTGCTAGATATTCTTGAGGGTTTGAAGTTAGATAAGTCCACTGGGCCGGACGGGATTTACCCTAGGATTCTCTGGGAGGCAAGAGAGGCGATTGCAGAGCCTCTGGCTCTGATCTTCAGGTCGTCGTTGGTTACGGGTGTGGTTCTGGAGGACTGGAGGATAGCGAATGTGGTCCCATTGTTCAAGAAGGGGAAGAGAGACCTTCCAGGGAATTATAGGCCAGTGAGTCTTACTTCTGTTGTGGGCAAAGTATTGGAGAGAATTATTAGGGATAGGATTTATAGTTATTTAGAGAGAAATGAATTGATTGGGGATAGTCAGCATGGTTTTGTGAAGGGTAGGTCGTGCCTTACTAACCTTATTGAGTTTTTTGAAAAAGTGACCAAAGAGGTGGATGGGGGTAAGGCGGTTGATGTGGTATATATGGACTTTAGTAAGGCGTTTGATAAGGTGGCCCATGGAAGACTTCTGCAGAAAATGCAGATGTATGGGATAGAGGGTGATTTAGCTAATTGGATTAGGAATTGGCTAGCAGATAGAAGACAGAGGGTGGTGGTTGATGGGAGATATTCATCGTGGAGTTCGGTGACAAGTGGTGTACCTCAGGGGTCTGTTTTGGGGCCCCTGCTGTTTGTAATTTTTATAAATGATCTGGATGAGGGTATTGAAGGATGGATTAGTAAATTTGCAGATGACACTAAAGTCGGTGGAGTGGTAGATAGTGAAGAGGGGTGTTATAGTTTGCAGAGAGACTTGGACAAGTTGCAGAGCTGGGCCGAGAGGTGGCAAATGGAGTTTAATGTGGAAAAGTGTGAGGTAATGCACTTTGGCAGGAATAATAAATGTGTAGAGTATAGGGCTAATGGTAGGATTCTTAATAGTGTTGATGAACAGAGGGATCTTGGTGTATATGTGCATAGATCCCTGAAAGTAGGCAGTCAAGTCGATAAGGTTGTTAAGAAGGCATATGGAGTCTTAGCTTTTATTGGTAGGGGGATTGAATTTCGGAGCCGCAACGTCATGTTGCAACTGTACAAAACTCTAGTGCGGCCGCACTTGGAGTATTGTGTGCAGTTCTGGTCCCCACATTATAAGAAAGATGTGGAGGCATTGGAGAGGGTACAGAGGAGGTTTACCAGGATGTTGCCTGGTATGGAGGGCAGGTCTTATGAAGAGAGGCTGAGGGATTTGAGGTTGTTTTCGTTAGAAAGGAGGCGGCTAAGAGGGGACCTAATCGAAACATATAAGATGATTAGAGGTTTAGATAGGGTGGACAGTGATAGCCTTTTTCCTAGGATGGAGAAAGCTAGCACGAGGGGACACAGCTTTAAATTAAGGGGTGATAGTTATAGGACGGATATCAGAGGTAGGTTCTTTACCCAGAGGGTGGTTAGGGAGTGGAATGCCCTGCCTGCGGCAGTTGTAGATGCGCCAAGTTTGGTGGCGTTTAAGAGGTTAGTTGATAAGTATATGGAAGAGAAGGGAATGGTTTAGTTTGGAGGGTCATTGCTTTTTATATTGGTCGGCGCAACATCGAGGGCCGAAGGGCCTGTTCTGTAATGTTCTATGTTCTATATGCCTACCCCCAATAACCGCTTGAAAGTTTCTGAAGTGTCCAACTCCACTATGACATCAGGCACACCATTCCATACCCCGACCACTGTCTGGGTGAAGAGCTTACCTGGATATCCGTCCTATATCTCCCACCATGAACCTTATAGCTATGCCCTCTAGTAACAGGTACATCCACTGACGAAATAGTCTACGAATGTCCATCTATTTATTCCCCTCATCATCTTATAAACCTCTATTAAAGTCGTCTCTCATCTTGCTCCATTCTAAAGAGAAAAGCCCAGCTCCCTTAACCTTTCCTCGTAAGCCCTACCCTTCAAACCAGGCAGCATCCTGGTAAAGCTCCTCAGCACTCTCTCCAATCCTTCCACATCCTTCTTATAGTGAGGGAACCAAAACTGCATACAATATTCCCAATGTGATCTCACCAAGGTCCTTTACAGTTGCAGCATAACACTAAGGCTTTTAAACTCAAACCCCCTGTCAATAAATGCTAATACACAATAAGCCTTCTTCACGCTCTATCCATTTAAATGGCAACCTTCAGAGATCTGTGGATGTGAACCTCAAGATCTCTCTATTCTTCCACATTCCTCAGAATCTTGCCATTGACCCTGTAATCTGCATTCAAGTTTATCCTACCAAAATTAATCACCTTGTACTTATCAGGGTTAAACTCCATCTGCCCCTTTTTGGTGCAGCTCTGCATCCTATCAATATCTCTTTGAAGTCTACAACAGCCCTCCATCTCATCTGCTATTCTACCAATCTTGGTGTCATCAGCAAATTTACTGACCCACCCTTCAGCCCCCTCCTCCAAGTCATTGATAAAAATCAAAATAGCACAGGACACAGCACTGACCCCTGTGGTACACCACTGGTAACTGGTCTCCAGTTTGGAAGTTTTCCATTACCATCACCTCCTGTTTTTATGAGATAGCCAGCTACTTATCCAATCAGCCAAATTTCCCTCTATCCCACACCTCCTTACTTTCTTCATGAGCCTACCAAGAGGAATCTTATCAAATGTCTTATTAAAATCCATGTATACAACATCAACTGCTCTATCTTCATCTACGTACTTAGTTACCTCCTCAAAGAATTTAACCAAATTTGTGAGGCAAAACTTACCCTTCATAAATCCATGCCGATATCCCAGGTTAATCTGTATTTTTCCAAATGGTCATAAATCCTATCTCTCAGGACCTTTTCCATTAACTTACCGATCACTGAAGAAAGATTAACCGGCCTATAATTATCAGGGTCATTCCTATTTCTTGAACGGAGGAGCAACAATCGCCACTCTCCAACCCTCTGACACTATCCCCATGAATAGCGAGGATCCAAAGACTCTGCAATCTCATCCCTTGTCACCCAAAGAGTCCTAGAATATATCCCATCTGGCCCAGAGGACTTATCAACCCTCAGATCTTTCAAAATTGCTAATAAATCTTCCCTCAGAACATCTACCTCCTCCAATCTATCAGGCTGTAGTGCCAATTGCTCTCACTATACTATCCCCTACTACATTTACATGATTGTGTGTTCTGCCTATTTGAATGGTTTCCTGTACCACAGTGCCATGGTTAGTCAGCTCACACACCCTGCAACCACATCCCATCCAAACAAGCTGACAGAACCTCAAATCTGTTAGACAGTTGCAGACACAGACATTCCTGCCCTCTGAATCTCCTTATTGTACCTCAACTGCAGTCATACCTCCCTCTCCCTGATACTTTCCAAAGCAGAAGACCCTATCCTAAGGAGTGTGACTGCCTCCTGAAACAAAGCGTCTAGGTAACTGTCTCCCTTCCTGATGTGCTGCAGTGTCTGCAGCTCAATCTCAGCTCGATGACTTTGAGCCAAAGCTCCTCAAGCTGCAAACACTGCAGATGTTTGCGCCCTGGATCACAATGTCATTCAGGAGCTTCCACATGCTGCAGCTTTGACATCTTAACGTGTGTTAAATATTTACTCAATTAAATTGTTTATGGAGCTTTTTAATATATTTTCAACTTACAAAAGAACAGTGCCTATTTAATTTTAAATATTAGGAATGGAATAAACCTTAAAGAATTAAAAAGGTACTCATTAGGTATGCACTAAAGAAATAACTAACTCCTGCAGTGATGCAAGACCATTTCTGAAGAGTAGAAAAGTTTGAAAGTGAAAAGCAAAAGAACACCTCTATTCCCTCTAGACTGAACACACACTTTGATCTAAATGCCCAAATATGCTCACTCGAACTGTCTCACATTCAGGATGTGCTCTCTCCCACTGCTCAGAAGGCATCCACTTTAAAAGCTCATTAAGTGTTTTTTCTGCTTCAATGAAATCTGATCTCTATCTTCAAAATTCCAGAGAATATATTCCCAGTCGAATTTTTCTTTAAAAGCCAGTCACCTGTTTTTGGATTCACTGCAGTGAATCCATACCCAGGTTGATATGAAGTTAATGCTTCTGACTCCCACCCATCTTCACATTAGGGTCCAGGCTCAGGGGTGTTCCTGCTCACCAAGGTAAATGGACAAAACCATATTTCATCTAAATCAAATATCTTCAAATATACTACAGATGCTTACTTTGGATCAAAAAAATGTCTGACAGTTTTCTTTCTCTTTACTGCAACACACAGCTGCCAAGTTTGCTCAAAACAGGGTTCCAAGGTTGTTGCCGGGTAACTCAATATGCAACGCAAACATACTTTAGAGCATTAAATTATCAACCGTTAAGCGCAAGCAAATGCATTTACCCAGAATCAAATTGTTAACCATATTTTCCATCCTTATGACTATGAATAATCATATAGTCCCTTCACTGCAGAACCCATTGAGTCTTACTCCACCAACCTTCTAAAAGAGCATCCCACCCAGGCTCTCCCCTCCATCCAATCCTGTAAACCTGCACACTTATCATGGCTAATCCACTTCATGTACACATCTTGGAACATTAATGGGCAATTTAGCATGGCCAATCTACTAGACTGTGGGAGGAAACCAGACAACTTGGAGGAAACCCATAGAAAGAAAAACGTACAAACTAGACATAGTCATCAGAGGCCAGAATCGAACCCAGGTCCCTGGCATCAGTACTAACCAAACTGAACAAGAGTGATACTTATTCCATGTCACATTCTCTTTTATAGTCCAATTACCTTTTGGCCAGATCACAGTTCAGAAACCTCTCTTCAAGTCGTTTCGTAAACTTTTCAGCAAAATGCATTAAACCTTCCATCAGAAATCAGAAAGTACTTCCTTAGGTCACAACACATTTTCCTGTCCATTTAGTTTCCCTTTCCACAGATACTGCCAAATCTTGTAAGACCTTCCTTGTTTTTATTTCAGGTAAAATGGTGGCACATCAATTTGTGGACATTTTCAAAAGATGAAGAATACTATGAGGAAGGCAGCTAACTTTGAGTAGGATAAGTGAATGATAGTAAAATCAAAGCCATCCACTTTGGTTGCCATGCAATATAGCATCCAATCGATCTTTATAGCGATTTATATATCAATATAGCAATCAATCTTTATTCAATTAAGTTTCTTAAATGTCACATTTGGTTACGTATGGAAGTGAGGAATTTTGGTCAGTCACAAGTAGAGCTTCTTTTACTACATCCATTCCATTATCAAGATTCATTTCTCTCTATTATGGGCGGCGGCACAGTGATTAGCACTGCTGCCTCACAGCACCAGGGAGCCAAGTTCAATTCCCCCCCTTGGGTGTCTGTCTGTGTGGAGCTTGTATGTTCTCCATGTCAGCATAGGTTTCCTCGAGGTGCTCCGGTTTCCTCCCAAACTCCAGAAATGTGTGGGTTAGGTGGATTGGCCATACTAAATTGCACCTTAGTGTCAGAGAGACAAGTAGGGTAAATACATAAAACTACAGGGATAGGGCCTGGGTGGAATTGTTGTTGGTGCTGACTCAATGGACAGAATAGCCTCCTTCTGCATATAGGAATTCAATCATTCTAACAACATCCATGCTCACCTCAACCTCTTTCTCTATTTTACAGTCATCGGCAATTTTGAGTACCAATTTCTCTCATCCAATATCCAAGGAGTTGATATTTAGCAAACAGGAGTATCCATATCACAATCCTGTGGAAGGTTGCTTCTCACTTCCAATCAAGAGAAATTGCTCCACTTTCTAACAAATTTGCTGTTCTCTTCCCAATGCTATACTCATATGAACATTTAAATTAGGGACAGGAAACACCATTCAGCCTCTCAAGCCAGTTCTGCCATTTGTTAAAATGCCTTAAAATCTCCAATTGTAACATAGTAGCTTGTCAAAGGCTTCAATTTAATGACAAGTCTGGATGAAACTAAAGCACTGAAAACAATAAGCCCTCTGAACCAGTCTCTCTGATTGAGCCCTCCACACACCTCTGGATGTCTGCTGACCCTTACAAAATCTCACATTGCTGTTCTCTGCTCCATCAACCTCTCTTGCTTTTTAGGGTTGACATTAAAATTCACACGATTGGCATTAGTTTCTGCTGTGGCTATTCCCATCCTATTCTGCTGCAATGCAATAGAAAAAAAGATGGCTGTGTTTAAAAGGATAATATAGCAAACACAACGACCAGAATTCTCAGTATCGTGCAACCCGTGGCCAGTGAGAACGGAGAATTTGCTGCTCAGCCAAATCTCCTGTAGATTTGGATCAGCAATAGGATCAGAGAATCCCAATCAGTATTGCACTACAAATCCCAAAATGGTCATGACGGCAGACAATCTGAGGGCAGTCAGATAGTCAGAGGTAAGCAAATTTCAAGAATCTAGCTTGGCAGTGACTTTGTGGACAATGTAGCTTTTTTTCTGTTTTTAATGTTTTTAATTTTACCTTCAACAGTTTGGCTTTGAGTTTTCTTTCCTCCATTTTCCTTTGAAGATCTGCCATTTCCTCTTTACTCCCATTCAGTATAATCACATCAGCTTCTTTGAAAGCTTCCCCACACTAAAGAAAAAGAAAAATTAAAATTGTATCAATCTGAAGTATCATCAAAAATGTTTTCACTGATCTAATATTACAGTTTATTAAGGTGGCAATATTAATATAAGTGGGGAATGATCTGCTGGGTTGTCACGCCAGTCAATTGGTGTGGCGAGCTGGTAAAATCAAATAACAGAAAAATTGGGTTCACAGCTTGTCTCTCACCTCGTGATTTTACTGTTGTAATCCGTCTCATGCTCAGTGCACTGGGAAATCATGGCGCGTATGCAATAGTGCCTTTTATAGTTTGCAGCCGGCTTTCATAGATTCCATCTATTCCCCCTACTGGCAAGAATCATACTTTGCCTCATTTTGTTTTTGAAGTACCATAAACGAGCATCTAGCAGCTCACCCAAAAAATGGGTGTGATTCTCTTCCATTTTCACGCTCGTTCGGCACTTCAATTTTTTGGGGAAGATCACCCCTGTTGTCTTAATACCCTAAGAGGCAGAGGCATTTAGTTATGTGAACAAAGAAACCTGACTCTTACATTATTGTTTCAAGTATCTAAGGGTACAAAAATGTGTCTGACTGTAATTAGAATCTTTTATAAAAAAATGTCTTTTACAAAGAGCCTGACAGCTAGAGATTTCTGAACACCCGCATGCAACTTTCTTTTACAAGCTAAGCATACAAACAGCCATCCAGAACACACTGGGTGAGAACAGCAATTTCAATTCGTAGCTCCAATTGCATTTGTACAATACATGGACATAGCGAAAGCACAATTGACATGAATCAACAAAAATAAATGGCCACTTTTGTCAATTTAAGTAATTTATACTCAAGTTACTTGTTCTAGTTCAGTGTGCATGAAGAAATATCCTTAAAATTAGATTAAGCTAGGCTTCTTAAAGGGAGAGTCTTGAAGTTTTGTTGTCAAGCCTTCCTTATATTTGTTTGGAAAGAGGGCGTCACCACAAATTATTTATATCAGTATTATAAAGACGAAATGGTAAGTGAGAAAACAAAACTGTCACGCCAGAATTACAAATAATAAACTTCTGGAAGGATAGGCCAGGCTAGTTAAAAAAACATTAGCACTGGAATTATGTATCCGATTCTTGAACATTCACCTTTGTCACTGAGACATTGACTAGCTTGAACTCCATTTTCAGAACTTTGTCCCATTCATTGCAAGAAATAAAATAATACAATTCAATTAAATACTCAGTTTGAGATCTACCAAGGGCACTTGGCACCAGGCCTCATTACAACATAGATCCAGAATTTTTGGTTTGAATGACTGTCCTTGACATAAAGGCTATATTTGACTCGGAGCCCAAGCAAAAGTTAAGTCAATGGGGATCTCGGGGGAAGAAATTCAGCACTGTCTGGAGTTATATGTGGCACAAAGATAGTTGCAGTTGTTTGAAACCAACCATCTCATTCCAAGAACGTCGCTGCAGGAGTTTCTCGGGACAGTGTCACGAGTCCAACCAACTCTCAGCTGCTTCATCAATGACGTTCCCACCAAATTAAGGTCAGCAATAGGAACAAGAATGGGTCATATGGCCCTACTCTGCAATTCAATAAGATCATGGCTGATCTGATCTCAAGTCCACTTTCATGCTTGTTCCCCATAACCCTTGTTGCTCTTACAGTTTGAAAATCTGTCTCAGTCTTTATTCAATTACTCAGTGCCCACAGCTTTCTGGAGTAGAGAAATGCAAGTCAAATAATTCAGCAAAGTACATTCCCCAAAGGGATAACACATCATGCAATTTACATACAGAACCATAAACCATGATAACTAGTTAAATCAGTTTCGTCACTGTACTGGTGAGCTGCAATAATTAAAAACACAATAAAAAGCAACTGAGAAGATAAGATTGAAATTCACTGTTGGCAAGAGGAGTTTTGGAAAATGACCATCAGTATTGTGAAAGATGGCAAGATAACTTGGATTAAAGAAGCAGCTATTCACTGTAAAACGCGAAAAGAAAAAATGAAATGGAACATAGAACAGTACAGCACAGGAACAGGCATTTTGGTCCACGATGCTGTGCCAAACATGATACCAAATTAAACTAATCCCTTCTACCTGCATTGGTCCATATCCCTCTATTCATTGCATATTCATATGCTTACCTAAAAGCCCCTAAAAATAAAAAAAATCTTAATTATAAGATTATGAATGAAGTAGAAGAACAGGAGAATTTGTATGCAGATATGAAAATTTTTTAAAGGTTACAATGAACACATATGTCATGAGACAAACAGAATTTGTGGACTTGTATCTGGAGATTTTCAAACAACTTTGATTGAAGAATTCATTTTTATATTAATTAGTAATTATGATTAGTAATCCATACAATTTACATTTACATCTACATTTCTGAACATAAAGCTCATCAATAGAATTTATAAGAATTCTTTTCTATAATAAAAAATTGATGTTCGTGATATATAAACATTTATATTCTCTTCAGCTGAACCTCAGGTTCAGAAATATGCCAATTGAATACTTCATGCTTAATGTCTCCCTATTATACCTGGAGTGGGATTAGACACATAGGCTGTATTGGAAACTGGCACAGTTTCCTTCTATTTCAAAACTGCTGAGAATTTCAGGATTTTAATTCCTCTTTCTCTGCTGACTAACAGCCTGTCTGGCCTGGAACAACGCTGATACAATGTTTGGTGTGTGGCATTTCCATCTCTGCACTATTTCCAGGAACTGAGTCCACAGGTTTAGTGACTGTTGAGTCATAGGACCAGCTTGATTCGATCACGCTTCAAACCAGACCGCTGGATAAAGCTGACATGGGGCTTCTTTTTACCTTTCCTCAGTCTATTCACAGAGACTCTGTCTGAGTCATCCTGTTTCCTCATCAGCCCTTATCCAGACCTATCTGGACCCAGTACCTGCCCAGTGATTACTTACTAATAGCTCATTGTGTAAATGCACCAGACCCTTAGGCCTGACATTGACCTTCTTTGTGCACAAGTTCTAGCTTTGCTCTTTGAGCAAAGAAGATGATCAAAATTGGAGCCCACAACACACACTTAAACCACACCAATAGATTCCATTCATATTTTACCCTGGAAAGTTTATTACGGACACCAGCGTTTCCCAAATCTCAACTTTGAGAACCACAAAATACAAGTCTTCAGTTAGACTGCAACTGATGGATCACTTACAGCTTTGGGCACGTCAGTACGGGAATAACGTGAGAACAAATGAGAACGTGCACTGTAGATTCACTGGAATATTATCAGAGGTTTAGGGGTTACGGTTGTGGAGAGAGATTTGACAAATTAGGGCTTTTTCCCACCAGAATTGAAGAAGTTATGGAGTAACCTAATAAAATCTTTCAAGGAATTAATACAAGAAATAGGGGCACAAGTACATCATATGACCCCTTAAGGTTTCAAAGTATAAAGTTTAAAATTAAAGATTTTT
Source organism: Sphyrna mokarran (assembly GCA_024679065.1). Lineage (NCBI taxonomy): Eukaryota > Metazoa > Chordata > Chondrichthyes > Carcharhiniformes > Carcharhinidae > Sphyrna > Sphyrna mokarran. The sequence continues at coordinate 17,395,799 of JAGIQG010000016.1, read as the reverse complement.
TTCACTGTCACAAGTAGACTGCAATGAAGTTACTGTGAAAATCCCCTAGTCGTCACACTTCAACGTCTATTCAGATAAACTGAGGGACAATTTAGCATGGCCAACGCACCTAACCAGCATGTCTTTCGAACTGCGGGAAGAAATTGGAGCACCTCGAGGCAATTCAAGCAGATATGGGAAGAAAGTGCAGACTCCCCACAGATACTGACTTAAGCTGGGAATCGAACCCAGGTCCCTGGCATTGTAAGCCAGCACTGCTAACCAATATGGCACTGTACCTCAAGTGTTCTATGCACAGAGTTATAAAAATTACACAAGCTACATAACAAGATCTTGTCCTCTAATATCCTCAGTGCATACACAGTCCACGTAAACAAAACAGTCACTGCATTGCAGATCCTTAACCCAGCAACCCCTTAGGCACTGCACTGTAGATCATTAACACAGCACCCTCTCAGACACTGGCCCCAAATCCTTGACATAGCATCCTTTCAGACACTGCAACCAGATCCATAACCCATCACTCTTGCAAGTGCTGCATCCTGATCCAAAACCAGCACTCTCTCAGACACTGCATCCATCCTTACCCCAGCATCCTCACAGGCACTGCAACTACATCCCTAACTAGCACACTCCCAGGTACTCCATTCCTGATCTTTAACCCAGCACCTCTCAGACACTGCACCCAGATCCTTAATCCAGCACCCTCTCAGACATTGCATTCCTGATCTTTAACCCAGCACCCTCTCAGACACCGCATCCAGATCCTTAACCCAGCACTCCCTCAGACACTGCATCCTTAATCCAGCACCCCATCAGACATTGCATTCCTAACCTTTAACCCAGCACCCTTTCAGGCACTGCATTGAGATCCTTAACCCAGCATCCTCCTGAGACTGCATCTAGATTTTGAACCTGCATCCTTTTCACACACTACTTTTCAGATCCATAATCTGCACCATCTCAGGCACTCCACTGCCGAACCCTAACCCAACTCCCTCTCAGACACTGCATTCCAGGTCCCTAAAATAGCACCCTCTCAGGCACTGCACCTCGATCCTTTACCCAGCAGTTTCCCTGGCACTGCATTCCAGATCCTTAACACAGCACCTCTCAGGCACTGCATCTAGGATCTCTAGCCCAGCTCTTTCTTAGATACTGGATTCCTGATACCCACAGGGTGTATGGGGTGTCAGGGAGGGGTAATTGCGTCCTTTTCAGAACAGTTTGTCCATTTTCTGTCCCTACCTGGTGCTCAGCTCTCACCTATGGCTCCCCGTAGGTGTTTGCATGCAATAGCAGCCACTCCCCGGGCAACAGCTTCGACAAGCCGGCTAAACCAGATGAGGGTAACTGAAGGTTCTCAACCCTCAGTGAGATAGGAAGATGTCTATCCTAGCATGTGAAGACAGATTCTGATGGATTTGAGTGATGAGACCAATGGAAGGTCCAACAGTCAAAAAGACAGTCTCTGTAAGCATTGTGGAATGTGAACAGCAGGACAAGACATAGAAGGCATCCTAGTCATCCACTGTGCCTAGTCCTATCTCCAGCAATCTTGAATCTCGTCTTGCCACTGGATCCAGATGGGAATTGGGAGAAGTGGGAATGAGGCTGATGTTGCAAACTCTCCCTCACGTTAATCCACATCAAGTACTTGTTTCGACGCCACTGCAGCAGTAGTGAAACTTGGCGTCCACCTAGGTAACTGAGCAGTTCTCTTCAGGAACACACTGCTCACCTCTGCAGAATGAGAAGGGGCTAGAAAAGATGCCCTAAACATTGCCTACTTCACTACACCCTGGCCACACTACTGCAGTTGGCGGGATCCCACCTACAGACAGTGGACCAGTTCACTTATCTTGACACTGCTCTCTCAAGCAGTGAATACTGATACAAAAGTTAACTGCAGAACAGCAAAGACAAATTCTACTTTCAGTAGACTGCGTTCCACTGCACGCCCAGCAAAAAAACTGAAGGTCTACAGCACCATGGTACTCACTACTCTACTGTATGCCTGTAAAACGTGAACTGTGTATCGAAGGCATGCAAGACATAGAACGTAGAACATTACAGCGCAGTACAGGCCCTTTGGCCCTCGATGTTGCGCCGGCCAGTAGACCCTCTAACCTAAACTATTCCAATATCATCCATATGCCTATCCACAAACCATTTGAATGCCCCCAAAGTAGGCGAATCCACAACTGCTGCAGGCAGGGCATTCCACGCCCTCACACCCTCTGTGTAAAGAACCTGCCTCTGACATCCATCCTATAACTACCACCTCTTAATTTAAAGTTATGTCCCCTCGTGTTGGTCATCACCATCCGAGGAAAAAGGCTCTCACTATCCACCCTATCCAATCCCTTGATCATCTTACACGCCTCAATTAGGTCACCGCGTAACCTTCTTCTCTCTAATGAAAATAACCTCAGGTCCCTCAGCCTTTCCTCATAAGGCCTTCCCACCATACCAGGCAACATCCTGGTAAACCTCCTCTGCACCCTTTCCAATGCTTCCACATCTTTCTTATAATGCGGCGACCAGAACTGTACGCAATACTCCAAGTGCGGCCGCACCAGAGTTTTGTACAGTTGTAACATAACCTCACGGCTCCTAAATTCAATCCCTCTACCAATAAAAGCTAACACACCGTACGCCTTCTTAACAACTTTATCAACCTGGGTGCCAACTTTCAAAGAGCTATGTACTTGTACCCCAAAATCCCTCTGCTCGACAACACTATTAAGGGTCCTTCCATTAGCCCTATATTTCATATGCCTGTTATTCCTACCAAAGTGAATCACCTCACACTTATCCGTATTGAATTCCATTTGCCACCTCACGGCCCAGCTCTGCAACCTATGTCCTATCTAAGACAGCACAATCATTTCCACATGATTTATCTTCGCAGAATAGTATGCATCAGATGGCAAGACAAGGTACCAGACACTGAAGTTCTCTCTACAACAAGTCTATCATCAATCCATATACTGCTGATGAGAGCACAGACCCGGTGGGTAGGTCATGTCATCCATATGACGGATGAGCGCATACCCAAGCAGCTCCTTCTTGGGGAACTCTCTGCATGGAGGGCAGAAGAAACGTTGCAAAGACACACTCAAGGCCCCTCTGAAGTCGCCTGACATAGCACAAAACCGCTCTACCTGGCACTGCCTCATCCACAATGGCTGTCAAGCTTATGAAGCAAAGTGCATTGCTGAAGCACAACATAAACGCAAGTTGTACCAATCCAGAGTCACCAGCACCAACAACTTCAGTGCCTACTCAAGTCTGTCCAATATGTCCCTTCCTGTGGGCTAACACTTCAGCTGTCATGGGCATTCGGCCTCCGACCTGCAGGTAAATGTTCTTCAAGGGGGCCTTCGTGACACACGACAGCGCAGAGACTGATAGTCAAGTTCCGCACACGAGGACGGTCTTAATAGGGATCTTGGCTTCATGACACACTATCTGTAACCCTCGTAACTTGCCTGGGTTAGCAAAAGATCTCACTTACTGTGCTGTCTGGAGAAAAAACACAATTCTCTAACCAATGCTCAGGATTCCCTTCACACACATTGTTAACACTTGAATAGCAGGTTAGATGTAAGGATTCGCATTCTAATCAGCAATCTGTGACTGTCTGTGCTGATGTGTGCTATTGCGGACCAGAACACTGCATTTGCCTGAGGAAGACACAGAGTGTTGAAAGCTCGCAATTTTACTATCAAATAAATCGGTTGGATTTAAAATTGGTGTTGCTAAATTCTTACTGAGTTCTCAATATGTGCCAAAACATTCCATGCTCGAATTGGCCTGATCAGTCAACTTCGGACACACCGCATCCAGCCTCAAAATGACTTATGATGTTGAGGTTCTCATTGACAACGATGGACAAACAACATTCCTGATCCTCAACCCAGCACCCTCTCAGACATTGCATCTAGGTCCTGAACCCAGCACCCTTTTACACACTGCATCCAGATCCTTAACCCGGCACCCTTCAGACACTGCATCCAGATCCTTAATGTGGAGATGCCGGTGTTGGACTGGGGTAATAAAATAAGAAGTCTCACATACCAAGTTAAAGTCCAACAGATTTATTTACAGGTAGTAAATGCCACTAGTTCCTTAACTCTGCATTTCTTCAGGTACCAATTTGAGATTTTCAACTCAGCACCCACTCAGGAATTGCATTCCAGATCCTTAACCCAGCACCCTCTTAGACAATGCATCCTGATCCTTAACCCAGTATCTCCCAGGCACTGCATTCAAAATCCTTAACCCAGCATCATCTCAGTAACTGCATCCAGATGCTTTAACCAGAACCCTCTCAAATACTGTGTTGCTGATTCTGAACCCAGCACCTTTACAGAGCACTGCAGATCCTGAACTGACATCCTCCATGACATTCACTGCAGATTCTCAACTCAGCCCCCACTCAGTCTCTGCATCCAGATTCTTCACCCTGCACACTATCAGGCACTGCCTTCTAGATCAATAACCCAACATCTTCTCAGACACCACATCCAGATCCTTAATCCAGCACTCTCTCAGACCACAGCATTGAAGATCCTTAATCAACACCCCCTCAGGGGCTGCATCAAATCTCGAAACCAGCGCCTTTTCAGGTACTGCATTTGAGATCTTTAACCCAAAACTCTCTCAGACATTGCATTGCAGAACATTAACACTGCACCCTCTCAGATACAACATTGCAGATCCTTACCCAGCACCTTCTCAGATACTGCATCCAGATGCTTAACCCTGCACCTTTTCAGGGACTGCATTGCAGGTCGTTAATCCAGCACTCTCTTGGGCATTGTATTCCTGATTCTTAGTCCAGTACTCACTCAGGCACTGCATGCAGGTCATTAATCCAGTACCTGCTTAGACAGTGCATCCAGATCCTCAACCCAGTACTCTCCCAGGCACTGCATTTGAGACCCTTAACCCAGCAACCCCTTAGACACTGCATCCAGATGCTTAATCCAGCACCCTCTCAACCACTGCACTGCAGGCCCTGAACCCAGTATACCTTCAGACACTCATTGCAGATCCTTAATCCAGCATCCTCTGAGAAATGCATTGCAGATCCTGAACCAATAACCACTGGGACACTCAGCACCCTCTCAGGCACTGCATTCCTGATCCTTAATACAGCACTCTCTCAGACACTGCATCCAGATGCTTAATACAGCACCCTCCCAGGAACTGCATCGAGGGCCTTAAACCAGCACCCTCTCAGGCATCACATAAGAAACAGGAGCAGGAGTAGGCCATCTAGCCCCACCATTCAGCAAGATCATGGCTGATCTGATAGTGGTTCAGTTCCACTTATCCGCCTGCTCCCCATAACCCTTAATTCCCTTACTGGTCAAAAATCTATCTGACTTAAACCCATTTAACAAGGTAGCCTCCACTGCTTCAATGGGCAGAGAATTCCAAAGATTCACTACCCTCTGGGAGAAGAAGTTCCTTCTCAACTCCGTTCTAAATTGACTCCCCCTCATTTTGAGGCTGTGCGCTCTAGTTCTTGTTTCCATTCTAAGTGGAAACAATCTCCCTGCCTAGCCCCTTCATTATCTTATATGTCTCTATAAAATCTTCCTTCAGCCTTCAAACGAGTACAGACCCATTCTACTCAATCTCTCCTCATAAGCTAACTTCCTCATCTCCAGAATCAACCTGGTGAGCCTTCTCTACACTCCTTCCAAAACTAATAAATCCTTTCTCAAAGGAGGGGACCAAAATTGCACACACTACTGTAGGTGTGGCCTCACCAGTACCTTGTACAATTGCAGCAAGACCTCCCTGCTTTTATACTTCATCCCTCTCGCGATAAAGGCCAACATTCATTTGCCTTCTTGATCACCTGTTGCACCTGCAAACTGAGTTTTCGCAATTCATGCACAAGGACCCCAGGTTCCTCTGCACAGTAGCACGTTGTAATTTTTCACCATTTAAATAATAGTCCCTTTCACTATTTTTTACTATTATTCCTTCTAAAGTGGATAACCTTACACTTGCCAACATTATACTTCATCTGCGAGATCCTTGCTCACTCACTTAATCTTTCCAAATCTCTCTGCAGACTTTCTACATCCTCCATACAATTTGCTTTCCCATTCATCTTTGCGTCATCTGCAAACTTGTTACCCTACCCTTCTCCAGATCGTCTATGTATACGGTAAACAGTTGAGGCCCCAGCACTGATCCCTGCTGCATGCCACTAGTCACCAACTGCCAACTGGAAAAGCACCCATTTATTCCAACTCTATGCTTTCTGTTAGATAACCAATCCTCAATCCACGCTAACACTTTACCCCCAACTCTGTGTACCCTAACCTTCTGCAGCAACATTTGTGAGGTATCTTATCGAATGCCTTCATATGCTTACCCTGGACCTCTCTCAGACATTTACTGCAGATTCTCAACCCAGCAACCTCTCAGACTCTGCATCCAGATTCTTAACCTAGCACACACTCAGGCACAGCATTCCTGATCCTTAACCAACAGTCTCTCATGCACTGCACCTCTAATGCATAACTCAGTACCCTCTCAGACACTGCACTGCAGATCCTTAATCTAACATCATCTCAGAGGCTGTATCAAACCCTAAGCCAGCACCTTCTCAGACACTGTATTCCTGATCCTTAACGCAGCACCCATTCAGACAGTGAATTCCAGATCCTTAACCCTGAACCCTCAGATACTGCATTCCAGGTTATTCACCAAACACTAACAGGCAGCATTCCGAATTCTTAACCCAGCACTTACGCAGGAATAGTATTGCAGATTCTGAACCCAGCATCCTCTCAGACAGTGCACTGCAGTTCTCGAACCCAGCACACTCCAGAACATTGAGTGCAGATCCTCAACTCAGCAGCCACTCAGCCTCTGCATCCAAATTCTTATTCCAGCATTCCCTCAGACACTGCGGATAGATTCTTCAACGTCACTCTCTCAGACACTGCATTTCACATCCTTAAGTTAGCACCCTTTCAGGCACTGCATCCAGATCTTTAACCCAGCATCCTCTCAAGCACTGCATTCCAGATCCTTAATCCAGCACCCTCTTAGGCACTGCATTTTAGATCCTTAACGCAGCATCCTCTCAGGCACTGCATTCCTGATCCTTAGCTCTATATCTTGTCAGACATGCAGATCCTTAACCCAGCACCCACTTAGACACTGCATGCAGATTAACCCAGCACCCTCTCAGACACTGCATTTCAGATCCTGAATGCAGCATCTTCTCTGGCACTGCACTGCAAATCCTTAACCCAGTACTCTTTTGGCCATTCACTGCAAATTCTCAACCCAGCAATCTCTCGGATACTTTTTCCAGATTCTTAACTCAGTACACTCTCAGGTAAAGTATTCCTCATCTTTAACCCAGTATCCTCTTGTGCTCTGGATCTCGGATCCATAATCCAGTACCCTCTCAGACATTGCATTCAGATACTTAATCCAACATCCTCTCAGAAGCTGTATCAAATCTCTAAACCAGCACCCTCTCAGACACAGCATTCCTGATCCTTAATCCAGCAGCCTCTCAGACATTGCATTCCTTATCCTTAACCCAGCACCCTCACAGACACTGCATTGCAGATCTGAACCCAGCACACTCTGACACTCATTGCAGATTTTCAACCCAGCAAGCAGTCAGACACTGCATCCAGATACTTAACTTAGCACATTCTCAGGCACAGCATTCCTGATCCTTAACTCACTACCTTCTCACACATTGCATCTCAGATCTGTAACCCAGCACTCTCTTAGATACTGCATTGTAGATCCTTGATCAACACCCTCTCAGAAGCTGCATCAAATCTCTAAGCCAGCACTTCTCAGAGATTGCATTCAAGATCCTTAATCCAGCACTCTTTCAGGTACTGAATCAAGATGCTTAATGCAGCACTCTCTCAGACACTGCATTCCACACCCTCCACCCAATACCCTCTCACAGACAGCATTTCAAATCCTTAACCCAGCACCCACACAGACACGACATTCCTGATCCCTAACTCAGCACCCTCTCAGGCACTGCATCCAGATCCTTAACACAGCATCCTCCCAGACACTGCATTCAAGATCCTTAACCCAGCACCCTCTCAGGTACTGCATCAAGATGTTTAATGCAACACCCTCTCAGACACTGTGTTCCACACCACTCAGACTCTGCATCCAGATTCTTAACCCTGCACACTCTCAGACACCAGGTCCTTAAGATTTGCTGCTTAAAATATTTATATTATATTAGTTTTGATTCTTTGCAGTCACCTGAAATCTGCCTGATTCAGGACTCCTTGAGCAATGGAAACAATTTCTCTCTGTCTATTCTGTGTCAACCACTCTTGTTATCAAACATTCATGAAATTTCCTTTTGTCCTGGCCAATAATGATACTCAAATCAGCATCACTGAATTGCTCTGTGCAAATTACTTGAATCTTTCCTCCATTTCAACAGTGACTACACTTCAAAAATACTTGAGCATTTGGGATTTTTGGCAGGCGTGGAAGGTGCTTTATAAATGCAACATTTTATTTCACAAGCCAACAGTTTCATCCCAACAATCAGTGAAGCTTCATTTTACCACCAAGCACATCCTTTATTAGGAAAGGAGACTAAAGCTGTATGGTCTCGCACCAAGCTCTGATACAACTGCAAAAAATCCTCCTTACTCGTACACTCATTTGCAATAAAGATTTTTGTTTCCTTAATGCTTCATTTGCATGTTAACTTATTGTGAGTCGAGTTCGAAGTACCCAACCACAAGGACATGGAGACTTTGAAGAAGATGCAAAAAAAGGTTCACCAGGATATTTCCTGGTCTCGATGGAGTTGACTACGAGTTGAGGTTGAATAAGCTAGGGGTTGTTTTCGCTGGAAAGGTGGAGGCTGAGGGGAGATCTGATAGAGGTATAGAAAATTATGAGAAGCGTAGACTGGGTGAAGAGTCAGAGGCTTTTTTCCGTGTCAATTACAAGGGGGCACAGTATAATAACTCCACAAAGCGGAAGTCCCATTACCAAGAGACTTTATTTACACCATACATCTGTACACAGCCAGCTTTCCAGTTGCTCCCTGCTGAATGCAGGCTTGAAGTCTGACATACCTGTTTTAAAAACAGAGGCTAGCTAATTTAAGCATCAGTTAGGACTCATCAGGTATTTTTTTTCATACCAAACAAATAAACTAACTCAAATTAACTTTGGGATTCATCAGATAGTTCACACTCTAGCAAGCCAACTTCATTAGCCTGGCTTAAGTCATCACACTCCTCCCCCCAAAATCCCAGGAATCCCCTCAGTTTGCTTCCCTCACGGATTTTTTCCTCTGCTTGAGTGCCGGGTCAGGATCTGCGACTCAGCCTCTGATGTCGATAGTGCCTGACGGTTGGGTGCCCATCTCTTCCACCACGAATGAGGAGGTCGGTTCTTCGTCCACTTTAGGTGGTAGGGGAATGGCTGCAGCCTCATCTCATGTTCATTTCGGACCCCGGATGTCTCCATCAAAGGTGCAGAGGAGGCAGTACTGGCTTGTCGAGAGGGACTCTGCTCATTCCTAGGGCTGCAGGATGTACTTGGCTCAGCAACAGGTGGAGAGCTTGAGGCCCGGACCTGGTCCAGGTGTTTCCTTAACACTGCTTTGTCTACGCATACTGGGGAGGATACTGGTCCGGTCCTGGACTGTATTATCACCAGAAACGTAAATCCCCATAAACGGATCTGCAAAATCGACGTGGAGTCGCGACCATGGTCTGCCTGGCTATTCCCAGGGCTGCCGGTGGTACCTTCTGCCTCGGTTGGCACTTCCCTACTAGTTTCGCTATGACTGCATTCAGACCTGACGACCAGATGTAGCCCCTGGCCAGCATCTTCATTTTTAATACTCCAAGATGCCTATCGTATAGTTCGGCCAGTATTACCAGATGGCCAACTTTGGGACAACGACCCATGCGCCCCATAGCAATATCCCATCTTCCACCATGATCTGTTCCCTCCTGCTCCAGTATGGGTAGAACTGTGGATGGATCGGTCTTTCTAGCTGCCCTTTTAGCACCAAGTGCTTTACCTTCACCAATACAGGGTCTTTCTGCATCTGCTAGTGTATGTTGTGTGCATCCACCGCAATGGTATCCATAAAGTTTAACGCCATCACAGTCTCCTTCATTCTGGACATTAATGGCAGGATGTCCTTTAACAGTAGCAGACTTAAGGCATCAGCATTTGCTACTCTAGTCCCTGGTTGGTGCTCCAATCAACACTGATATACTGCCAGCAATAATACCCAATGCTGGATCTGGGCTGATCTGTTACGATCGTACATTTTCGCCCATATAAATACTGGTGAATTTTTTCTGATTGTGAAGATTACTGCCTGATTTTCCTTTTCAATCCAGGCATAACTTTGCCCTACCACTGCCAGGTTCTGGAGGCATACACCGCTGGCGTTCTTGTCTGTTCTGCCAACTGTGTGCCAGGACTCTGCCCACTCCATATGAGGACATGTCACAGGTAAGTACCAATTCCTTCTTGAGATCATAACGTACCAATACATTTTCGGATGAGAGTTGCTGTCTAATTTTCTTGAAGGCCCTATCCTGGTGGGCCAACCATTCCCAAGTTTGTCTCTTTTTTAAGTAGTAGTGGAGGAGATCCAGAATGGAGGCCACTTTCTGTATGGATTTCCCGTAGTACATTACCAGTCCTAAAAACCGTAGCTCCTGGATAAGTGTGAGAGCCCAGGCGTCATTTGTTGCCCGCACCGATCCTCCAGAGGATGTAAGCCCGACTTATCCACTTTGTATCTTAGATTCTGTGGTGCTAAAAAGACACATTTCTGCCCTTTCAAATGTACTCCCACTGCTCCAAATCTCCTGAGAACTTCCTCCAGGTTCTGCAGATGTTCCATCCTTCTTTTACTTGTAATGAGGATATCGTCGAGGTAAATGGCAACCTGTGGTAACCCCTGTAAGGTGCTAGCCATTTTCGTTTGGAATATGGCACAAGCTGACAAAACCCCAAAGGGCAATCTTTTATACTGAAAAAGACCTTTCAACGTAATTATTGTAGCAAATTTTTGTGACTCTTCATCCAGTCATAGTTGCAGGTATGTGTGGTTCATGTCCAGTTTTGTGAATAGGAGTCCTCCTGCCAACTTTGCATACAGGTCCTCAATCCTAGGAATTAGGTATTTGTCTAGCTGAGAGTAATGATTTATCATCTGGTGAAATCGTCGCAAAGGCACACTGAGCATCCAGCTTTAAGATAGGAACCGGGGTGCTGCCCATTCTGCAAAATAGAATGGTTTTGTTATTCCTTCACACAGTAATCTTTTTATTTCCGCTTTGACCTTTCCCTTAATGCAAATGGTACTGGTTGGGCTTTGCGAAACTTTTGGACAGCTTCCAAGTTGAATTCCAATTTTGCCTTGACTCCTATAATTGTCCCTTGGCCTTCTTGAAAAGCTTCTGATATTTTCACAGGGCCTCACTCAAGTGACCATTTTCCAGCTGGAAGATATTTTTCCAACCTACCTAGATCTCTTTTAGCCAATTTCACCTAATAGGCTCCGTCCGAATCTTGCACTACCATTAATGGGACCCTAATTGTTTCCCGTAAGCAACTGGCACATGGGTTACAAAGAACAAAACAGCATGGGAAACAGGCCCTTTGGCCCAACGAGCCTGCGCCGCCACCCCGGTGTTCCCACTTCTATCCGCGATCCCTGTCCATGTTTATAGATCTATGGATTAAAAAACCAAATTTGAGACAATTTAGGGAGAATTTGCTTTGCCAATTAGCCTAAGAGCACATCTTTGGGATGTGGGAGGAAACCGGAGCACCCGGAGAAAACCCACGCAAGCACGGGGAGAATGCGCAAACTCCCACAGACACAGGCCCAAATCCATGTATCTGCACAGCACAGCGATAGTCACTGAGCTGTCGTGTTGCCCATCAAATGGTCCAGGTCAAGCGTACACTAACGACGTGAAGCACTAGGATACTCTCGAAAAAAAGATCCAAGAGCAGCCCTCTCACGACCCATCGCGTGTATGCCCCTCGTTAGACAACAAGGTGGACCAAAGCACCTGTAGGATAAAAACAAGTACATCAATATCATCATCTATTTACACACTTGGACTCCCAATGTTCATGATCCTTATTTTAAATCAGTTTTCTATACCCCCTCCATTCCCATTCTGTTCATGTGCCCATCTAAGTATTTCTTAAATAACTCCAGAGTACCTGCCTCCACCACTTTACTTGGCAGCGCATTCCATACCCCCCACCACCCTCTGTGTGAAAAAACTCCCTCTAGCATCCAAATTATACCTTACTCCCCTCACCCTAAGCCCGTGACTCCTCATGCTATTTGAGTCCATCCTAGGAAAAAGCTTAACCCTGTTTACTCTATCTATCCCCTTCAGAATCTTGTACACCTCTATCAAATCTCCTCTAAGTCTACGTCTTTCTAAGGAAAACAGTCCCAATTTGCCTAATCTCTCCTCGTAACTCGGATCTTCCATACCAGGCAGCATCCTGGTAAACCTCCTCTGCATTCTCTCCAGAGTCTCCACGTCCTTCCGGTAGTAAGGCAACCAGAACTGGACACAGAATTCCAAATGAGGTCTAACCAACGTTTTATACAACTGCAACATTAAAGACCAGCTCTTGTACTCTATACCCCTTCCTACGGGACAGTTCAGAGTCATAGAACATAGAACAATACAGCACAAACAGGCCCTTTGGCCCATGAGTTGCGCCGATCACATCTACCAATCCACAGCCCTATCTATAACCCCCTATGCTATTCCTTTCCATATACTCATCCAGAAGTCTCTTAAGAGACCCCAGTGAGTTTGCCTCAACAACCTCCGATGGCAGTCAGTTCCATTCACTCACCACCCTCTGAGTGAAAAACCTACCCCTGACATCTCCTTTGTATTTGCTTCCTTGCACCTTAAATCTGTGTCCTCTCGTATTGACCATTTCCGCTTGGGGAAATAGTCTCTGAGAGTCCACCCTATCTATTTCTCTCAATATTTTATAAATCTCTATCAGGTCGCCTCTCAACCTACGTCTCTGCAGTGAGAAGAGTCCCAGCTCCCTCAACCTTTCTTCATAAGGCCTGCCTCCCAATCCAGGCAGCATCCTTGTAAATCTCCTCTGAACCCTCTCAATAGCCTCTACATCCTTCCTATAATGAGGCGACCAGAACTACGCACAATACCCCAACTGGGGTCTGACAAGAGTCTTATAGAGCTGCATCATTACCTCCTGACTCCTAAACTCTATTCCTCGATTAATGAAGGCCAGCACACCTTGAAGGCCTTCTTGACCACTTCCTCTACCTGCAAGGCCGATTTAAGATTTCTATGGACCCAGACCCCGAGATCCTTCTGCTCTACAACACAGCTAAGACTCCTACCCCTTATATTGTACTCCTTCATCCCATTATTCCTACCAAAATGGACCACTACACATTTATCTGCATTGAAGTCCATCTGCCACTTCTCCGCCCAGTCTTGCATTGTGTCTATGACCCGCTGCAACTTTTGGCATCCTTCCAGACCATCCACAACACCATCGATCTTTGTATCGTGAACCACATTGCTGCAGCTCTGGAGTCACATGTAGGCCAGGTCAGTTATTGACAGCAGATGTCCTTCCCTAAAGGGTTTTTATGACAATCAACAATAGTTTCATAGTTGTCATTAGACTTTTAATTGCTTTATTGAGTTCAAATTTTACCATCTGTCATGGTGGTATTCAAACCCAGTCTCTAGATTATTAGGCCAGTTATATTTACTATGCCTTGTACTTGATAAAAACACACAATAATACATCCACTGATTTTCCCCTTTATCTATTCTTTCACAAAACTCTCAATAAATTGTTGAACTCAATTTCATTTTTGAGACTGCCAGAAATGCTCAGCAGGTCTGGCAGCACCTTTTGAAAGAGAAACTGAATCAACATTTCAGGTCTGTGACCTTTCATCAGAGCCTTTAAGACTGCCACAGAGCCATAAATGGACACATCTAAATAGGATCATTTCTTGTGCACTGCTTGCTTGTATCTTGTAGTAGGTTCTAGACTGCTATGCAGCTGCATACACATGCGGCCGAGAAAAAATGCTGTGTCTGATGGCAAGCTAACTGACCAATAGTTCCTTATTACCCCTTCCCATCTTTCTTGGGCAGCAAAAAGCTCCCACATTGTACATCTAAAAGTGAAGTCTTTGAATGTTAATGAATGGATGAGGTGGGCAAGCACCATGGGTGGGTGTATGGGTCAGTAGGGGGAATGACGAGGTGAGTAGGTGGAAAGTGAGGAAGTGGGTGGTAGTTGGTCATGATGGGAGAGTAGTCCGGCTGAGTCTGGAAGATGGCATGGATAGTTGGATGGTAATGGGGTGATTGAATAGTCAGGGTAGAGTGTTCATTGAGGTGGGTATCATTTGTGTAAGTTGTTAAGACGAGGTTTTAATCTATTTAACTTTTTCTGGAGTCAGGAAGGGAAGCACATTTTTTCTCCCTTAATTAGAAGTTTGTACATGCGACCCTTTGATTTGATTTGATTTGGTTCAGGGCTGCCCTCTCTCTCTCTCTCTCTCTCTCTCTTTCTCTTTCCTGTCTTGTTCATGTACTATATAGTCCATCAGAAAGGGTTCAGGCACAAGAGGACTGATGATTGCAGGCTGTGGAGGCACTCATGGCAAGGCCTCCCTGTACATTTTCCACTATATCTGGAATTGAAAATGGGCTGCATTTAAAGAGACGCATGTACAAATCTCTTGAAATAAAGGGAGAAAAGAATGCACTGAATATTGTCCCAACTCTGATGATTATCTTTGTGTGTGGCTGCATCAGGCTACGCGTAAATGCTCAGTACAGAAACACCAAGTGTCACTACATGCTGAGCTTTACCTGCTCTGGAGTTGTGAAGGATGGGTCTGACCACACTACCATGAAGCACTCCAGCATACCATCAATCCTTTGTGGAAGAGTTCATGCAGAGAAACATCTTTGATCACAAGTCCGTAGACAGTAGTCAGCATATAAAAGTCCTAGAGAAAATGAAATGGTGGATTCTGTCGGAAAGTTTCCTAAACAGCCTATCAAGCCATTTGACTGAAAACCTCATCACCAGAACTTTCAAACAAGCACCAAGACCAGGCTTAGCTGGTGGCAAGGTGGTCCTCCCCGTCAGATCCTTCCTACATATCCAGCATTTCACTCTATCTACACATTACTTTCTGTTTGGTTGTGGTGGGGAAGAGACTGTTGCCCATCTCTTTATGGAATGTGCTTTTGTAAAGAAGGTCTGGAGAAGACTTTTGTCAAGGTTCACCTCCAGCAGCTCAGTGACATGGGACTTTGTGCTCTACAAACTGTTCTCAGGGACGCAGAACTCTGTGCTCTATGTACTGTTTCCAGGAATGCAGGACTCTGTGCTCTACAGGCTATTCCCAGGGTCACACACCAAGACAGACATCAGCTGTTGCATCAAACTTGATAAAAGATGCTCTTACCCAAAACTTGTTGGTCTTCCAGGTCAAAGGGTAAATGGATGGACTGGTGAGGTGAGTAGTTGGACCGAGTGTTGTAGACTGGCACATCCCAAAACCAGGACTATATGCTGAGGGACTTACCAAAGCTGGGGTGGCGCCACTAAGGTGCAATAGGAGAAGACTGCTGTCTAAGACCTTTCAACCACAGTGAAGAGAAGGGAATTATACAGAACATCCTCTGGCTTTGTCACTCACACTGTATAGAGTGAACTTTTGCATCACCATTCTACTAAAGCACCTCAGAATGCAACTTGATCTACGTACATTATCTAAATATCCTTGTACCATTTGTAATGACCATTTTAAACTGTCGCTAATGTTTCTTTGACTGTGTGAGCACCTTAGAATGCAACGAGGAGGCAATGGCCTGGTGGTATTATCACTAGACTATTAATCTAGAAATGCAGCTAACGTTCTGGAGGTCTGGA
Source organism: Sphyrna mokarran (assembly GCA_024679065.1). Classification (NCBI taxonomy): domain Eukaryota; kingdom Metazoa; phylum Chordata; class Chondrichthyes; order Carcharhiniformes; family Carcharhinidae; genus Sphyrna; species Sphyrna mokarran. The sequence goes on along the minus strand of JAGIQG010000016.1, from coordinate 17,379,782 downwards.
TTCGAATCCCACTATGGCAGATGGTGGAATGTGAAGACAGTAAAAAAAAAATCTGGAATTAATAATCTACCGATGATCATGAAACCACTGTCGATTGTTGGAAAAATCCATCCGGTTCACTAATGTCCATCCTTACCTGGTCTGGCCTACAAGTTACTGCAGAGCCACAGTACTGTGGTTGAATTTCTCTTGTCCTCCAAGGACAACTGGAGGTGGGCAATAAATGTTGGTCAGCCAGTGATACCCATGTTCCACGAATTAATAAAAACATGATCCTTGTAGAAAACTTGAAAATTTTTGCAATTACTGTGATGTCCATTTTGAAATATATAAAGTATATTTTTGACAAGAGAAATTCAACAATTTTATCAATGGCTAATTCGCAGCTCTGACTGAATAGTTAAAGTCTCCAATTCTAGTTTTGAATTGAAAAGGTCCCAGGGAACAGGGAAATCTGTGCATTAAGACTCCCACGGGGTCTTATTAAATATCTTCAGTCATATATTAAGTCTCCAACTATCTGGGAGAATGGGAGATTTGGCTCATTATTTTAAATTTTAAGTTCTATTCCTCTACAACAGAGTGAGAAGAGCCATCCTTTTACTCTGAGGCCATGCCCTTGGAGCCTAGTCTCTTCTAATTGAAACATCTTTCCCACGTCTTCTCTTTAGTCTTTCATTATTATGTAGGTTTCAATGAGATTCCCCCTCATTCTTCTAAACTCCGTTGAGTACAGACCCAAAGTCCTCAGATGCTTCTCGTACATCAAGCTTTTCATTCCTAGGATCATTCTCTTGAACCTCCTCTGGACCTTATCCAAAGCCAGCAAATCCTTCCTTAGACACAGGTCCCAAAATTGCTTGCATCATTCTAAGTGTGGTCTTACAAAGTTTTATAAAGCCTTAGCAGGAGATCCCCACTTTTGTATGCTCGCTCTCTTGAAATGAATGCTAACATTCCTGATTACCAAGTCAACCTGCAATAGATTTGTTGATGACGTTAATAGGGGAAGGAGGCAGATCTCAATAGTATTTAGCTGAGAATGAGATGAGGGGTTGGTTTCAATGGTAGTTGTGTTTTGGTAGAATTGGAAACAATGTTGCAGAGGTGGAAGTAAGCAGTCTTTGTGACAGAAAGTATGCAGTCAGAAACTCAGCTTGCAATTGAATACATCATTGAGATTGCAAACAGTTGAGTTTAGCCTGAAACAATGGCCAAGGTCAATGAAATCTGAGCAGTGAGGCATTGCAACAAAAAACTTGCTCTGCAGTAGTGAAGGTGTTAAATAAAATAAAACACTGAAGTTTATTCAGTAAGTTACGATTTGTCCCATTTTCTGAAATGAATGTAAACAGAAATGATAAAAATCAGCACTTGAGATCCAACATCAACACTAATCTCGAGACCATGGAACCAAACATTCTAAAAACTAACTTCACATTAATGTTCATAGATACACAGCTGTGATAATGACGTACACAATATTGATGGTTCCTTAATAGACAAGGCAAAACTACTTTCCCAGGACATACTTTCCTACTATACTGTCCTTTGATCTGTTTCATGGAGAGTCTATTGTAGCCAGTTCTTTGAGAATTTAACAGACAGTTTAACATGTTGCGCAGTGTTTCTTGCTTCTACATCATTCGATGCCTTCATGTTTATCCAAGAACATTTTAACCAAAAATACACCTTCCAAAAGCAAAACAATGCAGAAGCTGGAAATGTGAAATTAAAACCAGAAAATACCAAAAATACTCAGCAGGTCTGTCAGTATATATGGAGAGGGAAACCGAGTTAGCGTTTCAGGGCAATTATCTTTCATTAGAAATAAGCACTTAAATGTTAACTCTGTTTGTCTCCCGATAGATGTTCTGATTATTTCCCCAGCATTTTCTGTTTTTATAATAAACGTTCCAACTCTGGCTACTCAATACCCTCTTAAGTTGATCATGCTTCAATGAATTGAGGTCTCAATAATCCATTCAAGGGGAGGATGATAGTCAGGACTCCTGGAGAGAGAGAGAGAGGGTGTATAAGTTCTGCTGTATTTTAAATGGTTATGGAGAGATGGTTGTTGAGGTGATGTGTGTTAAGGGAAGGAGGCTGTTGGGTTGAGGACCTTTGTTGTGTTTCTGGAAGCTGGGGTGGATGTCAAGGTGGTATGTGTGTTGGAGAGTTTTTTTGGCGTTTTCTAGCTAAGGAGGTTTTGTGTGCATGTTACTGAGTAACTCTCTGATTGGGGTTGGGAGGGTGGGGCTTTTTAGGGTGTAACAGGTGGGGGGAGGTGAGGCGAGGTGAGGCAGCAGGGTTGATGGAGGGGGGGGGGGGGGGGGGGGGGGGGGGGGGGGGGGGGGGGGGGGGGGGGGGGGGGGGGGGAGGAGAAATTCCTGAAGGTTTTCAGATAGGATGTTGATGGCTAAATTGTGGTTGAAGTGTTGTCTTCCATGCAGGATGGCTTGGTGTGGATTGGGGTATTATGTATTGGAGTGGGGACATTTGTGGTGGAGCAAGGGGATGTAGGAACATTTTTGCTTATCAGAAAAGTTTACAGGTTTGGCCTGAGGCAAGAACATTCATTAGCAGTACAAAATTACTTCTTTGACTATTTATTTAATTAGTATCCCAAGTAAGCTCACATTAACACTATAACGAAGTTAGTGTGGAAGAGTAAATCGAGAGAGAATTTAGTAAGCCAATCACTATCTAGCTCATTTTGGAGTGTGGAGGAAACCGGAACACCTGAAAGAAACCCATGTAAACATGTCCAACCCGAGTCTGTGAGACTGTGTGTAATTGTAATCTGACTTTATATGCCCTTCTCTGATCAGAACCTTCCACACACCTGATGAAGGAAACTGTTTCCAAAAGCTTGTGAGATTACTATCAAATAAACTGGTTGGACTCTAACCTGGTGTTGTGAGACTTCCTACTGTGTTTACTCCAATCAAATGCCTGCATCTCTACATCTGAGAGACTGCTGTCAGACTTGAACCTGGACCATCTGGTCCAGAGTTAGGGAAGCTACCATTGTGCCACAAGACCTTTTGTTGCAGTCTACATAGTGTAGACAGACCCATAGTGCTGTTGGAAGGGAATTCCAAGATTTTGACTGAATGAGAATGCAGAAACTGCAATATAGTTCCAAATCAGGATGCTCAATGGCTTGAAAGGAAACTTGCAAGTGACGATGCAACTGATGTACCACCTGGGAGGACAAGAACAATCTGTGGGTTTAAAAGGTGAGCTTGGGTGAGTCGCTACGGTGCACTTTGCAGAAGTTACAGATGGCTATCACCCTGCATCAGTGGTGGAGGAAGTAAATGTTTATCGGATGGGGTGCCAAGAGAGGTGTTTTGTCCTGGATGTTGTGGAGCTTCTTGAATGTTGGTAGAACTACACTCATGCAGACAAGTTGAGAGTATTCCATTATACTCCTGATATGTACCTCACAGGTGGTGCATAAGCTATGGGGATTCAGGAGCTGACAGACACTAGCAGAACCCAAAATGTGCATCGGTGAACAAATTATTGCTGAGTCAATGCAGCTTGATAACATTGTTGATGATCTCTTTCATCAATTTGCTGATGATTGAAAGTAGACTCATGGTGATAAATAGCCAAGTTGGATTTATCCAGCCTCTTTCTGGACAGAGCATATCTGGACAATTTTGCACATTGCTGGGTATGTGCCAGTTTGTAACCATACTGGAACAGCTTGGCTGGGGGTGCAGCAAGTCATAGGGCACAAGTCTTCAATATTACTACTGGAATATTGTCAGGGCCCATAGCCCTTGCCATGTCCAGTGCCTTCAGCTGTTTCTAGATATCACATGGATGAATCGAATTGGCAAAAGAACAGCATTTGTGAAACTGGAGACCTGACAATGGATCATCAACTCGGCACCTCAGGCTAAAAACGACTGCAAATTCTTCAATATCATCTTTTGCATTGATGTGGTTAGCTCCCCCGTTATTTAAGATGGTGTTATGTGTGAAGCATCCTCCTTCAGATGGTTGTTCAATTATCCATCATTATGGATGTGTCAGGAATGCAGAGCTTAGATCTGATCCGTTTGATGATTGTGGATCTGACTAATGAAATTATAGCAGTTTGACATAGAATGCCAATAGTGCAAAAGGAGGCCATTCAACACATCGATTCTGTACCAACCACAATCCCACACAGGCTATATCCATGTAACCCCATGCATTTATCCTGCTAATCCTCCTGACACAAGGATCAATTTAGCATGGCCAATGAATCTAACCCGCACAACTTTGGCATGTGGGAGGAAACATATGCAGACATGGGGAGAATGTCCACACAGTCACCTGAGGCCAGAATTGAAAACGGCTCCCCAGCACTGTAAGGCAATATTACTAACTACTGTGCACTGTACCTCCCATAGTAATGACTAATGACTGCACCGTCCTCAAAGCTGCATCAATTGTGACCCTACTGGGGGGGGGGGGGGGGGGGTTTTACCCCGTATGGTGGCAATCAGTTAACAATCAAAAAAATGGGTCCATAAGAATCCTGCTAATTGGGATATATTTGTAACAGGATAATTCACCATCTGAGGGAAGTAAGAAAATGTTTCAATTTTGATGTGTTAGCTGTCTGTCTATCGGAATTCGTTGTAGATATCCTGGGATCAATTTAAATAATTAATTAGTAGTTGCTGTCTTTTAAAATAATCAATTGAGTGCACATGCAAAAGTTGACAAAAACAAGTGGTGGCAATCAGCCACAATAATGTATTTCAAAATTCACAAAGCATAAAATGGAGAATGCACTGGTAATCAAGAAATAAGGTTTCACAAAGAGAAAATTCACTCCCATACCCTCAACTACCAACGTATTATTCCCTATCTCTTCATCTCAGTTACCTATCCTTACAATGCCCTCCAGCTCTCTTTGTTCACTTAAAAACATTCTGTTCCTTGGACTGATGTTCTGGACATTCTCCATTCTCTTCACCTCTACCAGAATTATACTGCCTTTGACTGTCCTTTTGCACTTTCCTTTTCCACTTCTTTTCATTTTTTCACAGAATCATAGAATCCCTACAATGCAGAAAAAGGCCATTTGGCCCATCCAGCCTGAAAAACAACTGATCCGCCCAAGTCCTGACTCTGTAACTCCGAGAATTTAACCTGCTAATCCCCCTGACACTAAAGGGGCAATTCATGATGGCAAATGAGCAGCATGGTGCCAAAGGTTAGCATTGCTGCCTCATAGCACTACGGACCAGAGTTTGGTCCCCGACTTAGGTCACTGTCTGTGCGTAATGGGCACGTTCCCCTCCTGTCTGCATGGGTTTCTCGCAGGTGTTCTGGTTTCCCCCGTGGTTCCGTACACATGAGGACGGTCTCAACAGGGATCTTGGCTTCATGTCACACTATCTATAACCCCCGTGACTTGCCTGGGTTAGCAAAAAACCTCACTTACTGTGCTGTCTGGAGAAAATACACAATTCTCTAACCAATGCTCAGGATTCCCTTCACACACATTGTTAGCCACTTTAACACTTGAATAGCAGGTTAGATGTAAGGATTCGCATTCTAATCAGCAATCTGTGACTGTCTGTGCTGATATGTGTGCTATTGCAGATCAGAACACTGCATTTGCCTGACGAAGACAAAAAGTCAAAAGCTCGCTGATTTACTATCAAATAAATTCATTGGATTTAAAACTGGTGTTGTAAAACTTTACTGAGTTCCCCCACCCAGTCTTAAAGACGGGCTAGTTGGGTGCATGCTAAATTTTCTCAGTGTACTCGAACAGGCATTGGAGCGTGGCAACCAGGGGATTGTCACGGTAACTTCACTGCAGCGTTAATCTTAGCCTACTTCTGACACTAATAAATAAACTTTTAAAATTTTATCAACAGAATCCACACAATTTTGGAGTGCGGGAGGAAACCAAAGCACCCAGAGGAACGCACGCAGACATGAGGAAAATGTATAGACTCCACACGATCAGTCCCCCAAAGCTGGAATTGAACCCAGGCCCCTTGCGCTGTTAGGCAGCAGTGTTAACCACTGTGCCACCCACTCCCATAAGTTCCAATTCAGTGAACAAATTTCTAGTCAGCCTTGCTACACAACCTTGTTTCTGAGCTTTGCCAGCAATGACATTATGACTGTCAAGTGGGAGGTTAAGGAACTATTAAATGCAAACTGCTGCTTGTTGCTTAAGTTTTGGAACAAGAAACCTTCTGGTCTGATGGGAGAAAGGTCATCATCCAATTACATATTGCAGTCTAAGGTGCTCAAAAATTTCCCAGTCCTGCTTGAGTAACTGGGAGATTGTCAGAACTGAGAGTACCTTTCTCAAGTGCAGCCTTTAGCAGCCTCAAGGATTAGTTTATTTAAAAATCCTACAAAAATGGACACCTCCCAACAGCTGCTATTCACAACATTCCAACCATTATTTTGTAAATTGAGTTTGTGTCTTTATGTGCCCTGTTTATGAATAGAATTCCCAATTACTTGATGAACACCACTCCTAAAGCTGGTGATTTTTGATACCAAATAAACCTGTTGGACTTTAACCTGGTGTTGATACTTGTTACTGTGATGACCCCAGTCCAACGCCGGCATCGTTGCATCATTTCAGTACTGTGGCAGGGAAAGAAATCTGACTGGAGGGATTTAATACTCTTTTCAACCTTCTTTCATTATGAAAAAGATGCAAAAGTCTGAGGTCACATGCCAACAGACTTAAGAACAGCTTCTTCTTTCCTGCTGCTATCAGATTTTTGAATGGACCTACCTCGTTAAATTAATCTTTCTCTACACCCCAGCTATGACTATAACACTACACACTGCACCCTCTCCTTTCCTACTCGAGGTATGGTAATGCTTTGTCTGTATAATACGCACATGAAACAATATTTTTTTATTGTACACTAATATATGACAATAATAATTCAAATCAGATATTAATCAAGTCAAATAGGTGCCAATAAAGCTGGTGGAAATTTAGGAGGTGACAACATATTCAAGTTCTATGAGAAGGAAAGGGGCAGTGGAAATGTAGGGCCCGATTTTACCATTTTGATTTTAATTGCTGGGTAGAGTTGAAACTGGAAATGTTTTAGATCCAACTTCTGGACCCATTCTCCGGTGCCCCTATCTGCATTCTGCCTGAAAATAAAATCAGCGATTCTGAATCATGCTGCACAAATCTGTGGGCGGAGGTTAACACACCCAAAATCCTGCAGCTCCGACTAACACCTCCAACTGCATATGCGCAATAAAAAATTGAAAAATGCTCCTGTGCCACATCACTCCCGGGCCGGAAAATGCCTTCACCTGGCCCCAACAGACGTTGCCCTACCCAATGACATAACTGACCCTCTTATTCCCCCACCCCCATTACCCAGGCCAATCATGGCCCCCTCCCATCAATCGTATGCAGAGTTGCAGCAGGTCCCCCCTCTTTGCTCCCACCAATTGCACACAGGCACCCCATGTCCTCCTGCCAGAGAGCCATCTGACCTGGCCCCCCGCCAGAGAGCCATCTGACATGCCTCTTTCCCTCCCCACCCCACCACAGAGCCATCTGATACATACCGTCACAGCCACGACGTGAGAGAGGTGCCAGAAGCTCTGAAATTGCTTCCTCAGAAGCTGGAGCGCTTGCATCTGATACGTGGACTGTATCTGTTTTGCGTTGTACCTGAATGGGTGAACGCAGTGGTAAAGGGGGAAGTGCCGGTATGTTTGAGCATGCAACCCATTAAGTCAATTTAAATGGGTGCAACTTGATGGTAAAATTGGGCCCTTAGCACTAGCTTAAAAGGATGGTGGCGCCACGGGTTTTGTTTTGATGAATGGTTTTAGTAGATTAGATTTAAAGGAAAGAGGGACAGTACCTTAAAAGAGAGAACCAAGACAAAAAACTAAGTGGTCAGTAATTAGTGGAACTAAGATTCAAAGAACAGAAGGTAGGTCTTATAAGCTCATGAGGCACAAGGGGAATGGAAGAGAAACTGAAGAAAGATAAGAGTTTCAAGGCTAGCGTGAGGGGCAGGGGAGCTTTAGTGGAAATTTATCCTGATGAGTTAGTAGAAGGGGGATGATGCCAAGGCAGCTGATGAATTGGTCTTGATCTTACTGAGAGAAATGTCTGAGCTCTTCACACGTGCTGTTGGAAATATGGGTGGAAGGGAGAGGGGGAAAGCACTTATGAGGACAGTCTGCAGTAGCAAAAAAAAAAAATCAGAAGTTATCTCTGCATTTGAGGATGATCATGTAACTCTGAATAGTTTTGTCAGATGGGAGCAAGACCCAATATGATGTGTCCAGTTAGGTGATAAACCAGATGTCCACCATATCCTTTCAAAACCCTGCTTTTTGGATGTAAGGAAGTGGAGATGAAGGCCATATCGGGGGAAACAGCTAGAGTGAGAGACACTAATGCTTTTATTGAGGACAAGACATCAGAATGGGAGCTGAGGTCTGGTTGTGTAAATTTGCAACTCCTCAGACAATGAAGCAGTTCATGTCCAAATGAAGCAAAATCTTGACAAAATTCAGGCTTGGGCTAAAAGGTCGCAAGTAACATTTGTGCCATTCAAATGCCAGGCAATGACCATTAACAACAAGAGGATCAAATCATCACCCCTTGAGATTCAATGGCATTACTATCACTGAATCCCACACTATCAACATCCTGGGGGCTACTACTGACCAAAAACTGAACTAGCCTAACATTTTAAATACTGCGGCTACAACAGCAGATCATAGGTTAGAAATTTTGCTGCAAGTGACTTAGCTGCTGATCATGCCTCTCTTTCTTCCTCTCAAAGCCTGTCTACTATTTACCAGACACAGGACTATGGAGCATGATGACTGCAGCTCCATAACACAAGAAACTCGATATCATCCAGGTCAAAGCAACCCGCTTGATTGGCACCCCATTCACAAACATTCACTCCTTCAGCCACTGACTTACAGCAGCAATACTTTTTACAATCCACAAAATACACTGAAGGAACACGCCAAGACTACCGAGACAGCACCTTCAAACGCATAACCTCTACCATCTAAAGGGAGAAAGGCAGCAGACATATGGGAAACTCCACCATTTGCATGTTTCCCTTCCAAGTTATTCACCATCCTGACTTGAAAATATATTGCCATTCTTTCACCGTCACTGGATCAAATACCTGGAACTCTTTCCCCAACTGTACATGTCCCTATACCTCAAGGACCGCAGAGGTTCAAGAAGGTGGCTCACCACCATTTTCTCAAGAGCAATTGGGGATGGGCAATAAATGTTGGTCTTGCTAGCAATACCCAGTTCTTCTAGTACATTTATGACTGTGTGGCCAAATTCCTGTGCAACTCGACTTTCAAGTTTTGACGACACCACCATAGCGGGTTGGGTCTCAAACAATGAAAGACAGCACAGGAATGAGGCGGAGAATCTGGTGAACTGGTGTAACGATAACAATCTGTCCCTCAATGTCGACAAAACAGAGGAGATCGTCATCGATTTCAGTCGTGGAGAACTTGCACCTGTCTATATTAATACAGACAAAGTAGAAATGGTCGAAAGTTTCAAATTTTTAGGTGTCCCAATCACCAACAACCTGTCCTGCTCTCCCCATGCCAACACTACAGTTAAGAAAGCCTTTACTTTCTCAGAAGACTAAGGAAATTTGGCATGTCAGCAATGACTCTCATCAACTCTTACAGATGCACCATAAAAAACATCGGTATGGCTCTTACTCTGCCCAAGGCAACAAGAAACTACAAGAGGTCGTGAATGTAGCCCAATCCATCACACAAACCAGTCTCCTATCCATTGATCCACTGACTCTGTCCATACTTTCCATTGCCTTGGAAAGCGGCCAGCATAATTAAGGACCTCATCCATCCCCGAAATTCTATCTTCCACCTTCTTTCAAGAAAAAGATACATAAGTCCGGGGTCACATACCAACTGAGTTGAGAGCAGTTTCTTCCCTGCTGCATCAGACATTTGAATGGACCTATTTTGCATTAAGTTGATCTTTCTCTACATCCTAGCTATGACAGTAACACTACATTCTGTGCTCTTTCTCCTTTCCTTCTTTATGAATATATGCTTTGTCTGCATAGTGCAGAAGAAACACTACAATTTTACTGCATACTAAAAAAATGACAATATTAAGTAAAATTAAAATCAGTTCCCAAGAATTAACATATTAACAATATAGTTAAAGTAAATTGGAGGACAGTTTCTTTTCCCAGGATGATTATGGGAGTGGAGAATGACAAGAAAATTATGAAAGATGGTTTTAACTATGTTTGGTATAATAGGACCAGTAAGACTATGCAAGATGGTAAGTAAAGGGGATGATTGTGAACATTGTTTTGATTCAGATAAGTCTCCCCATTTTGGATATAAAGTTCAAGTACAGATTAGTTCTGATATCTGGCTGGAGTTTCAATGGGTTAAAGGATTATCAGTAATGAGTAGCACATAGTGGGGCACTGCATTCAGTGATCCAGACAAAACAGATAAAGGGAAATTGAGAATTAGAGGACACTTATTTATTTATGCTGAATCGACAGTGGATACATGAGGAAACACCTTTTCAGATTGAAAATGCACTACTGGTGTTATAAGCTGATACAAGCGTTCAATTCCTAAAAAACAAAGTTGCAGGGTTTGGAAGAGACCAGGGTAGTGGAACTAGTTTTTTTACCACCAATTATAAGTGCAAGTTCTAAATTAGGTTTAATGTATATATGTAAACACAAGACATGCTAGATAAGGCTGGTGAATAGCACATGGGAATATGAAATAACATAGACATGTGTCAAAAATAGGATAGGAGTGGGAACTAAATATTCCTGGATACAAGGTGTTCACAGGAGGAAGGGAATGAGGAGAGGCAGCTGTAATGGTTAAAGAGAATACTACAATGTTTCGCATTGGAGAGGCCAAAGAGGGAGAAAGAGGGAGGTGGTTTTCCGGAATGCAGTGGGGTTTCTCAAGCGGTTGGTAGCAAAATCAATGCTTTCCTTGATTTCTATCAATGACTATGACTTGTGTGTGCAGGGCAAAAATTCAAAATGCATAGATGACACAAAACCTGGAAGAATCATGAGGATATTGACTGACATCAAAAAGGCACATACTGGCTGAAGAAATACACCATCTGATCCAGATGTGTTAAGTTGTACATTTTGGGAAGCAAAATGACAAAACAAATATGAGATTAAGGGCACAATTCTAAAGGGTGCGAGAATAGAGAGATGTTGGGGGAATATGCAAGTTGTTGAAGGCGGGTTGAGAAAATGATTAAAAAGGCATATAAGGATCCTGGGCTTTATAACAAGAGGCATAGAATATAGAGGCAAAATACTTATACTGAACTTTTATCGTCAACTGAAGCATTCTGGGCACTGCACTTAAGAAGAATGCAAAGACTTCAGAAAAGATTTGCAAGAGATTTTAGGAATGAAGAACTCCAGAAATATCCATACCGAGGGAGGAAATGTTAGAGCTTCTAGGTAGCATTAAAACTGATAAATCTGATAAAACTGATAAATGCCTGATGGCATTTATCCCAGGCTGCTTAGGGAGGTGCAAGGTGAAATTGCTGGGCGTCTGACACAAATCTTTGTCTCTTCTTTGGACACAGGTGAGGTCCCAGAGGACTGGAGAATAGCTAATGTTGTACCATTGTTTAAAAAGGGTAGTAGGGATAACCCTGGGAATTATAGGCCGGTGAGTTTGATGTCAGAGGTAGCGAAGCTGTTGGAGGGGTTCTTAGAGAAAGGATGTATAGGCACTTAGAGCGTTGTGATCTGATTAGGGATATGCAGCATGGCTTTGTTAAGGGGACGTTGTGCCTTACGAATCTGATAGAATTTTTTGAGAAGGTGACGAAAACGGTGGACAAAGGGCGAGCCGTTGATGTCGTCTATATGGATTTTAGTAAGGTGTTTCACAAAGTCCCTCATGGGAAGTTAGTTGAGAAGGTCAAGGCTCATGGGATACAAGGACAGGCAATTAGATGGATAAGTAACTGGCTTAGTAATAGGAGACAGAGAGTAATAGTGGAAGGGTGTTTTTCTAGCCGGAGGTCAGTCACTAGTAGTGTGCCGCAGGGCTCAGGACTGGGACCTGTTCTATTTGTAATATATATAAGTGACTTGGAAGAGGGAGTAAGTGGAGTGATCAGCAAGTTTGATACAAAGATGGCTGGACTTGTGGATAGTGAGGAGCATTGTCAGGCGATGTAGCAGGACATAGATAGGCTGGTAGCTTGGGCAGACACATGGCAGATGGAATTCAATCCTGATAAATGCGAGGTAATGCATTTCGGGAGAAAGAATGTAGGGGGGAGGTACATGATAAAGGGTAGACCTATTAAGAGTACAGAAATGCAGAGGGACCTGGGGGTGCAAGTGAACAAGTCTCTGAAGGTGGCAGAGCAAGTGGACAAGGTTGTGAAGAAAGCACATAGAACATAACAGCGCAGAACACGCCCTTCGGCCTTCGATGTTGCACCGACCAATTATGAAAAAAAAAGCAATGACCCTCCAAACTAAACCATTCCCTTCTCTTCCATAAACTTATCAACTTACCTCTTAAACGCCACCAAACTTGGCGCATCTACAACTGCCGCAGGCAGGGCATTCCACTCCCGAACCACCCTTTGGGTAAAGGACCTACCTCTGATATCCGTCCTATAACTATCGCCCCTTAATTTAAAGCTGTGTCCCCTCGTGCTAGCTTTCTCCATCCTAGGAAAAAGGCTATCACTGTCCACCCTATCTAACCTCTAATCATCTTATATGTTTCAATAAGGTCTCCTCTTAGCCGCCTTCTTTCTAACGAAAACAACCTCAAAATCCCTCAGCCTCTCTTCATAAGACCTGCCTTCCATACCAGGCAACATCCTGGTAAACCTCCTCTGTACCCTCTCTAATGCCTCCACATCTTTCTTATAATGTGGGGACCAGAACTGCACACAATACTCCAAGTGCGGCCGCACTAGAGTTTGGTACAGTTGCAACATGACGTTGCGGCTCCGAAATTCAATCCCCCTACCAATAAAAGCTAAGACTCCATATGCCTTCTTAACAACCTTATCGACTTGATTGCCAACTTTCAGGGATCTATGCACAGATACACCAAGATCCCTCTGTTCATCAACACTATTAAGAGTCCTACCATTAGCCCAATACTCTACACATTTGTTATTCCTGCCAAAGTGAATTACCTCACACTTTTCCACATTAAACTCCATTTGCCACCTCTCGGCCCAGCGCTGCAACTTGTCCAAGTCACTCTGTAAACTATAACACCCCTCTTCACTATCTACCACTCCACCGACTTTAGTGTCATCTGCAAATTTACTAATCCATCCTTCAATACCCTCATCCAGATCATTTATAAAAATTACAAACAGCAGGGGCCCCAAAACAGACCCCTGAGGTCCACCACTTGTCACCGAACTCCACGATGAATATCTCCCATCAACCACCACCCTCTGTCTTCTATCTGCTAGCCAATTCCTAACCCAATTAGCTAAAGCACCCTCTATCCCATACATCTGCATTTTCTGCAGAAGCCTTCCATGGGCCACCTTATCGAACGCCTTACTAAAGTCCATATATACCACATCAACTGCCTTACCCCCATCCACCTCTTTGGTTACTTTTTCAAAAAACTCGATAAGGTTAGTAAGGCACGACCTACCCTTCACAAAACCATGCTGACTATCCCCAATCAATTCATTTCTCTCTAAATAACTATAATCCTATCCCTAATAATTCTCTCCAATACTTTGCCCACAACAGAAGTAAGACTCACTGGCCTATAATTCCCTGGAAGGTCTCTCTTCCCCTTCTTGAACAATGGGACCACATTCGCTATCCTCCAGTCCTCCGGAACCACACCCGTAACCAATGATGACCTGAAGATCAGAGCCAGAGGCTCTGCAATCGCCTCTCTTGCCTCCCAGAGAATCCTAGGGTAAATCCCGTCCGGCCCAGGGACTTATCTAACTTCAAACCCTCAAGAATATCTAGCACATCCTCCCTATCTACTTCAATACTTTCCAGTTTGCAACCCTGTACCTCAGTGTTCTCCACAACTACATTTACATTTCCCTGCGTGAATACCGGAGAGAAATATTTGTTCAGTGCCTCTCTAATCTCCTCAGGCTCCACGCACAACTTCCCACTGCTGTCTATGACTGGCCCTAACCAATCTTCTATTTTAACATATCTAAAGAAAGCTTTAGGATTCTCCTTGATCCTATCAGCCAAAGTCTTCTCATGTCCCCTCTTAGCTCTCCTCAACTCACTCTTTAGCTCCCTCCTGGCTAATCTATAGCTATCCATGCACTAACTGAGCCTTCAAGCCTCATCCTGACATAAGCCTCTTTTTTCCTTTGAACCAGCGAATTAACTTTTTTCATACACATGGTATGCTAGCCTTTAAAGGAAGAGGTATAGAGTACAAGAGCTGGCCTTTAATGTTGCAGTTGTATAAAACGTTGGTTAGACCTCATTTGGAATACTGCGTCCAGTTCTGGTTGCCTTATACCAGAACGACGTGGAGAGTGCAGAGGAGGTTTACCAGGATGCTGCCTGGTATGGAAGGTCTGAGTTACGAGGAGAGGTTAGGCAAATTGGGACTGTTTTCCTTAGAAAGACGTAGATTTAGAGGAGATCTAATAGAGGTGTACAAGATTATGAGGGGTATAGATAGAGTAAACAGGGTTAAGCTTTTTCCTAGGATGGACTGAAATAGCATGACGGGCCACGGGCTTAGGGTGAGGGGGTAAGGTATAATTTGGATGCTAGAGGGAGTTTTTTCACACAGAGGGTGGTGGGGGTATGGAATGTGCTGCCAAGTAAAGTGGTGGAGGCAGGCACTCGAGTTATTTTCGGAATACTTAGATGGGCACATGAACAGAATGGGAATGGAGGGGTGTAGAAAACTGATTTAAAATAGGGATCATGAGCCTTGGGAGTCCCTGGGAAGTGTGTAAATAGATGATGATATTGATGTATTTTTTTTTATCCTACAGGTGCTTTGGTCCACCTTGTTGTCTAATGAGGGGCATACACGCAATGGGTCGTGAGAGGGCTGCTCTTGGATTTTTTGACAGTATCCTAGTGCTTCACGTCGTTAGTGTACGCTTGATCTGGACCATTTGATGGGCAACATGACAACTCAGTGACTATTGCTGTGTTGTGCAGATACATGGATTTGGGCCTGCGTCTGTGCGAGTTTACGCATTCTCCCCATGCTTGTGTGGGTTTTCTCCGGGTGCTCCAGTTTCCTCCCACATCCCAAAGATGTGCTCTTAGGATAATTGGCAAAACAAATTCTCCCTAAGTTCTCTCAAATTTGGTTTTTAATCCATAGATCTATAAACATAGACAGGGATCACAGGTAGAGGTGGGAACATCGGGGTGACAGCACGGGCTCGTTGGGCAAAGGGTCAGTTTCCCGTGCTGTTTTGTTCTTTGTTCAGTTACAAGGATAGATTAGAGAAGCTGGGATTATTCCCTGAAAAGAAGAGAAAATTGAACGGAGATTTGACAGATGTGATGAACAAAGTGAGGGATCTAGGCAGAGCAGATAAAGGGAAGTTGGGCATCAGAGCTCACTGATTTATGCTGAATCAACAGCAATCACATGAGGAAAGGTCTCTTTAGCATTGGAAATGCTCCACCTGTGGTGTAAGCTGATACAAGCTTCCAAAATGAATTTGATGATCACGACTTTTTAAAAGGAATTTGATAATTATCTTAAATTTAAAAGAAGTTGCAGTGTTTGGGAGAGGCCAGGAGAGTGGGACTGGCTGCATTGCTCTTGCAGAAAGCTGGCATAGATTCAACAAGTCAATGCCCTCATCTCCCTCTGTACAATAGCATTCTATAATTCAATTTTGATGAGTGACCATTATTTACTGCTAGAATCAAAGCTCTTCTCACCTTTGTTCCCTCTTCCTCCACCTGCTTTTCATTGCATTTGGGATGCTTCACAGAGCAGCTGCTAGTGTGAAACCATGACCAAAATAGCCAAAGGATAAGAATGCCAAGTCAACATTCCTAGTCACAGGGAATCAGTGGGCACCAAGATTGGGAAGAGTGTGAACAAGCAGCAGGTCCGGGGAGGGGGGGGGAGGTGCAGGAAGAGTCACAATATTGGGTAACTAAATAATAACAGGTGTCAAGAGGAATGATACGCTAAAAGGAGTGTCAAATGAGGCCATAAAGGTTGAACTGAGGCAAAACAAAAACAATCACATAGCAAGCAGTATAGAATACACTCCTCCAGTCAGAGACAGACAAAACGTTGCTGAGACGTGCAGAAGCAATAGGGTAATAATGGTGGAGGGATTTCAACTACTCTGCTATTAGCTTAGATAAATTTAATGTATAAGATAGACGTGCAGAATTTTTTTGTCAACACCTATAAGCCCGAAGAGAAAGGATGAAACTTGACTTCGGAGTGAAGTTGGACAGGTGGATAAGGTATTAACGTTTAGTTCTAGTTAACACAGTTATTTAAAAAAAATTAAGGACAGGCCAAGAGTGAAGATGTTAAATTGTGGAAAGACCAATTTTACTAAGCTGAAGAGTGATTTCACAAATGAGGAGTGGAAACAAGCATATGATTTGGCACGATAAGTACAGTGAAAGAGAGCTCAGAACAAATATCCCTCACGTAAGGCCATCTGGTCCCTCGAGCCTGCTCCGCCATTCAATAAGATCATGGCAGATCTTTTTTGGACTCAGCTCCATTTACCCGCCTGCTCATCATAACCCTTAATTCCGTTACTGTTCAAAAATTTATCTCCTTGCCTTAAAAACATTTAATGAGGTAGCCTCAACTGCTTCACTGAGCAGAGAATTCCACAGATTCACAACTCTGTGAAGAAGTTCTTCCTGAACTCAGTCCTAAATCTGCTTCCCCTTATTTTGAGGGTGTGCCTTATTATTATATATGCCTTGTAATTACATATGTTATCTATAAGCATTATATATACACACACACATATATATATATATCATTACATTAAACTTGTCACAGCTTACATTTCAAAAGGTAATTAAATTGAATTCAGTGATGATTATTTTATTGAAGAAAGATTGAAAGGTTGGCCAACATTCATTGGAGTTTAAAAGAATGAGAGGTGATCTTGCTGAACAATAAGATCCGTAGAATCATAGAACCCCTACATCAGAGGGAAGCCATTTGACCCATCAGGTCTGCACCAACCACAATTCTACCCGGGCCCTATCCCCATAACACCACACATTTACCCTAACTAGTCCCCTGACTCTAAGGGCCAAATTAGCATGACCCATGAACCTAACTCACACATCTTTGGAGTGTGGGAGGAAATCAGAGCACTCGGAGGAAACCCATGCAGGCAAGGGAAGGACGTGCAAACTTTACACCAACAATCAATCACCTGAGGCCAGAATTGAACCTGGGTCCCTGGCGCTGTTAACCACTGTCACTGTGCCACCCTATTCTGATAGGCTGAATACCAGGAGAATATTTCCTGTTGTGAGGGAGACTAGAACCAAGTGACACTGTTTAAAAATAAGAAGTCTCCCTTATAAGATGATGATGAGACTTTTTTTTCCTCTCAGGTTGTTTGTATGTGAAATTTCCTTCTCCAGAGAATAGTGGAGGCGACATCACTAAATTTATTCAAGGCTGAGTGAGATAGATTTTCAATAGAGTGAGTAGGAGAGGGCAAGAAGATAGAGTTGAGAACACAATGAGCTCAGCCACAATCTTATTGATTGGTGCAGTAGGCACTAAGGGCAAAATGGATTACTGCTGTTGCTATGTCTTACATAACCTATCTCCCTTGGCAGGGAGGTGACTAAACAGGGCAACACCTCAAAGTAGAACTGACAGTCTTAAAGTGCACTCTTACATGTTTCTGTAAGTAAATCTTTTAAGTTTGTATCTGAAGTGAAGAGCCACCAATTTCTGGAGATATTATTAGTTCCTCACATACCTGAATTGATAATTGCAGCCACAACTATTATTCCTAAACTTAGATGTAATATTTACTTCAAAAGATTTATTTACAACTTTCTATGCTTTCACTTCTCTTTTTGAGAGAAACTGTCTTGCTGATTTCATTGTGGCAACTAAAATAGTCAATCATCTTCACTAGCAAAAACCATGTGGTGAAGTGCAGATAAATTAAGCCATAAAGACAACAGGGTAAGTGTTTAGTTGGCAGTCGTTAGGGACTAAGACCTCACATACTATATATCTGAGTAAAGTGCAAAATAGATATCTTCATGGCTAGGTTTCTAAAATTTTAAAAAGTGGGCATTAATGTTTTAAAATGGCTGAAGCAACATGGCTCTCAAACATAGGGAATGACCACATTAGTATCACAGACATTTGCACCACATTATTGACCACTAAACTGCAGGGACCAAAGACTATACAAATATTTCAGAAGCTAAGTCAGACCAACTAGAGCCTATCCGTCTGCTAGGACAAAAAATTCCACAAATCTACTTCAAAATCCAAATGTTGGAACATTTAACAATCTCAGGAATTCAGGGAATAAACACATTGTCAGAGAACTGTGAAAGGGTGGGAATCTTGTGTCCTGAGCCTTTAGCTGGTGGAATGAATTATATTGCTTTGCTGTACTGAAAACTCTGTCTGCCATTTTAACGTCTATAAGCAACAGGGAAAAGTGGTTCTGCCCAGATTGAACTCCCGGCTCATCTATATTGTTTTTACTGGAACTTCTGTATCACTGCCAACAAAACTGATTCATCTGCGTGGCTATCCCCTTGTGTGAAGTCAACTGTACTGGAAACATGAATGACACAACACCCCAGTTTACAGCCTATGGACTGCAGTGAAAAGGTGGACTTTAATTCTGGTCACATCCAAAATAATAGGTCTTTGCCCTGCAAGTCCTTCTTTTCTCTATACTGCTTTTGTTCTACCAGCGTACAAGGGCGATGCATGTTTTGAGTTTGTGCAAATAACTCAAGAGTTGTCAGTTTATCCCATCACAAATTGGCTGTGGGGTTATTAATGGAAATGGTATCACCCTAAAACTGAGGGGTTGGGAAATATGCCATGATTACAAAGTGGGTAGCAAATCAAACACACTTATTTATGAACAGGTCGTGACAGGAGAAATTAAACCCCTCTTTCCTATCCATAACACAGTGTGCAAGCATACTTGTACTTCGATCTTCACCACTAGGAAGCTCCTTCTATTCTAATTATCACTTTCCACCATGTCCATTATCACCATCCTCATATTTCATTTAGGCCTGCCCTTAAATGTCACATTGCAATCTGCTTCAACCACCCGGTATGAAAACAAGTTTCACGTTCTCCCCAGTCTAAACGTGACTTGCAAAATACTCTTTTACCCTTTCCTTATCAGAAAAAAGAACAGCTCCCATTGGTCATAACTAACTCACCATCCCATTAATACAGCAGAAACTGTACAGGTTATTACTTAACTGGTTATATTACATGATACACACAAAGACCTTCCATTTAAGTAAATAAATATTTGTCCTTTATTATTAGTCAGACCACAAACCACATGTATAAGTAATATCTAGGTCCAGAACTTTCTTCCAGATGAAATGCTAAACCTGCACGTAATTTTCTCCTCTGCTCTCTTACATGCCCCACGTAGTAAGGTATTGTTTGACAAATAAATTTACATGCACAATAATTCATACACAGAAGCTCATCACTCATTGTAAAACTAATAAACGTCGTTGCATGCTTTTTCCTGAAGTTAAAGGCTAAGCTCTTGCACGTAGCAACATGAATAACAGAATAGTGACCATTGTAACTTCAGCTGCTGATTTACCCTGTTGGAGATGAGGCTACAGCTGGTCAGTAGCTGCCTGCAAGATGAGTGGGGTAATAACTGGGTGAGGGAATTAGTGCTTCTGCAGGAAACAAGCATGGGGCATGGTCCTGGGGATGAAGCACATGCAAGCAGCTTGCTTTGTCTGAATTCTGGCTCTGTTTAAGACCATAGGATGTAGGAGCAGAATTGGGCCATTTGGCCCACTGAGTCTGCTCCATCATTCAATCATAGCTGCTAAGTTGCTCAATATCATTCTGCCATCTTTCCGTCATAACCTTTGATTCCGTTACCAATCAAGGAGCTATCCATCTCTGTCTTAGACACACTCAATGATCTGACCTCCACAGCCTTCTGTGGCAATGAATTCCATAGATTTTATCACCTTTTGGCTGAATAAATTCCTCCTCATCTTGGTCTAAAGGTCATCCCTTTATTCTGAGGATGTGCCCTAATCTCTTGTACTAACGGAAACATCTTCCCAACATCCACTCTAATCAGGCCTTTCATTATTTTGTAAACTTCAATCAGATTTCCCCGTCATCCTTCTAAACTCCATCGAGTACAGTTCATAAACAGTCCTCATAGGTTAAGCTTTTCATTTCCAGAATCATTCGTGTGAACTTCCTCTGGACCCTCTCCAGGGCCAGCACATCTTCCAAATGTGGTCTGACCACAGCTTTATAAATCCGCTTTTGTATTTTAGTCGTCTTGAAATGAATGTTAACATTGCATTTGCTGTCCCAATTACCAACTCAACCTGCGAATTTATCTTAAGAGAATCCTAAACTAAGTCTCCTAAGTCCCTTTATGCTTCTGATTTCTGAATTCTCTCCCCATTCAGAAAATAGTCTACACTTCTATTTTTTTCTACCAAAGTGCACAACCTCAATTTCCCATGTTGTATCCCATCTCTACTTGTCTACACTCTCCTACCTGTCATGTCTTTCTGCAGCCTCCTTACCTCCTCAATGCTACTTGCCCTTTCACCTATCTTTGTATCATCTGCAAACTTAGCCACAGTGCTCTCAGTAGCTTCATTTAGATCATTGATGCATAAAGTGATAGTTGTAGTCTCAACATTGACTCCTTCAAAACTCTATTAATCATTGGGCCCTTCATCCCCACTGTCTGTTTTTTTTAACCAGTCAACCAATCTTCTATCCTTGCTAGTACTTAACTTCTAACACCATGGTATTTTACCGTACTTAGCAGCTGCTGTTTCTAACAGATCTGTTCGGTATGATCAGTAAGAGTCTGGCAACACCAATTTTAAATCCAACCGATTTATTTGATAGTAAATCTGCTAGCTTTCGGCGTTTGTGCCTTCGTCAGGCGAATGAGGTGTTCTGGTCTCCAAAAGCACAGGCATTCAGCCTCTGACCTTCGGGTAAATGTTCTTCAAGGGGGCCTTCACGACACACGACAGCGCAGAGTCGCTGAGCAGAGACTGATAGCCAAGTTCTGCACACATGAGGATGGTCTTAACAGGGATCTTGGCTTCATGTCACACTATCTGTAACCCCCATGACTTGCCTGAGTTAGCAAAAAACCTCGCTTACTGTGCTGTCTGGAGACAATACACATCTCTCTAACCTGTGCTCAATATTCCTTCCACCCACATTGTTAGCCACTTTAAGACTTGAATAGCAGGTTAGTTGTAAGGATTCGCATTCTAATCAGCAATCTGTAAACTGTCTGTGCTGATATGTGTGCTTTTGGAGACCAGAACACCTCATTTGCCTGACGAAGGCACAAACGCCGAAAGCTAGCAGATTTACTATCAAATAAATTGGTTGGATTTAAAATTGGTGTTGCCAGACTCTTACTGAGTTTACCAGAGTCCAACACTGGCATCTCTACGGTATGATCACCCCTTGATAAAACAATGTTGATTTTGCCTTAACTTACCATGCACTTTCAAGTATTCTGAAATTTCAGTGATTCCCGAAAGATTAGCAATAACTTCCCCACTACAACTGGGATCAGCAAACATTACAATGCCAGTCACTATCAGGACACTTTGGGAGCCAGCTGGAGAATGAACCCAGTGCCTGGTATGTACGTACTCAGGGAATGATTATTCAGGAGCCTCCTTGTGTATGGCCATGTTAGTGGGGGAAAGCTTGAGATCAGGGTCTGATTGGAAGCAGAGCGGAGCGAGGGCTGTTCTGAAGGTCGACTACCTCCTCATTGTTCCAATGGGGGCACAGACACAGCAATGCCTGAACAAGCAGATCCTAAACATGAACAGTAACACAAAGCACTTTTGTTCATTTACATTCAAAAAAAAATCTCTTTCCGCCAACGTCCAGAATTTTGGACTTTGCCCACCTCTCCCCAGCTTGTCAGGAGGGCTCACCCATTCACGCCATGCTGCTGGGATTCCGGCACGTCACATCCATTGAATGTGTGGAATATATCAAGTCAGAGTATGCAATCCTAACCCACCACTGTAGTGGGAGAGGTGTAGATGATTCAACGGAAAGTAATCAAGTGTTTAGAGTTGGAGCAACTTTTATCTCACTAGGTTCAAAAGTGCTGAGGCAAATTGCAGTCATTTTGTACAATATTCAACAAGAACACCCTAAGAATGTCCTACAGCTATGTTTGAGCTCCAACTTCTACAATGGATCAACACAATCACAGGGTGTTTCCAAAAATTTTTTTTCTGGGTAAGTCAATATTAAGTTTAAACACAGAATTGAAAATGGATGCTTATAAAGTCATTCATGTTATCTTAAGATATGGAATCTGTGCATACTTGGTCATATGACTATGTCACGATGAATTGCTAAAAAAACAATGATCCAATCTACTGAAATCCTAGCTAAAGACTTGAGGAAGAGTGTTCCAAAAAGGTACTGGATGCTGGTTCAATTGTTAGGTTAAAGTCTTTTTATTGAGCAAGGGTATCGAGGGATAGGGACCTGGGGCAGGTACATGGAGTTGGGCCACAAACAGCCTTGATTTTAACAAACGGCAGAGCAGACTCAAGGAGCTGAATGGTCTACTCTTGTTCGTATGTTTCTCTAAGATCAGTTTAGCTTCAGCATCCGAGGCACAGCTCTAGCATGTATTCATGTCTTCATCTTTATTCTTCTACAAATTCTAACTTATGTTGCATGTGGTGCATAACGGTATGGTTCCAGTATAAATTTCTGGTAATATTATCATTAAGATGAGGGATTTTATTACTGATTTTGTTAACCTCCAGCCATAGGGAATGGGGGGTGACTGGGGGCAACAATTTGCAGCAAGGAGCCGCATATACATGGATAACTGAAAAGTGGCCTCAAAATAAATGTGACCGGCATGACATACTGCAGAAATAGCACAAGTAAAAAAGATGACAAAACACAAAGAGGAGGTGAGATTGCTTTACCAGTTAGTGCTAATTTAATGCCAACAGACTAAAGGGACAACAGAATGCACAAGGCCAAGGGATCAATGCATCATGCTCCTAGAAATATCCTACTGACCATTCGATAATAGAAGAGATGTGGAAGAGAAATGAACGCCAGGCATAAAATAATAATCACGGGTGATTTCAACCACCACTCCCATCCCAAACTAACAAAAAAGAGTTAGCAGAAGGGGAAACAGCAATCAGTTTTTCAGAAGACATCACTTACCAGTGTGTAAGAAATCTAAGAAGAACACAATCATCGCTAAATCAAGTAATGGGCAAGGAGCCACAGCAGATAGGAAGAGTAAACATAGGGGGAATATCTAGGCAACAGTAATTATGACATGAAATGCTTTAGAAAGACATAAGTAAAACAAAGATTGGATTAGTAGATTAAATAAAAGGGAATGTGAATAAAACTAGAAAAAGCAATCTAGAAAAAATACTGAGAGAAAGAAACAGCGGCACTGGGAAATATTTTGAAAAGTGATTAAGAGGTCAGGAGAAATAGCTTCTGCTGCAAAACAAACAAAACAACATGAGTGAAGAAATATAAATAATACTGAAATTAAAGACAAACAATGAGTTTTTTTTTAAACTGTGGTCCACCATTGCCGGCAGCGTGAACTTTCAATTGTGCTGCTATCAACAGGGTTTCCCATTGCTTGCACCAGCAAGTGGTCACACCAGGGCGAACCAGCAAGTGGTCACACCAGGGCGAACCAGCAAGTGGTCACACCAGGGCGAACCAGCAAGTGGTCACACCAGGGCGAACCAGCAAGTGGTCACACCAGGGCGAACCAGCAAGTGGTCACACCAGGGCGAACCAGCAAGTGGTCACACCAGGGCGAACCAGCAAGTGGTCACACCAGGGCGAACCAGCAAGTGGTCACACCAGGGCGAACCAGCAAGTGGTCACACCAGGGCGAACCAGCAAGTGGTCACACCAGGGCGAACCAGCAAGTGGTCACACCAGGGCAACAGGAGGAAGGGAAGTGGATAACGGTTAGGAAGGGGAAAGCTCGTGTGATGGAGAGCACCCCACTGGATGTCCCCCTTCATAACAAGTACTCGTGTCTGAGTACTGCTGGAGGGGACAGCGCACCTTGGGGAGGCAGCAGTAACCACGTCTCTAGAGCTGAACCTGACCCAGTACTTTCAAAAAGTAGAGAAGGGCCGTGTTAATAGGGAACTCCATAGTGAGGGGGTGAAACAGGCGTTTTTGCGGACAGATGGGAGTCACGGATGGTGTTCTGCCTCCTTGGAGCTGAGATCCAGGATGTCTCTGGACGCATCCTAGATATCTTGAAAGGAGAGGGGGAGAAGCCGAAGGTTGTGGTCCATATAGGTACTGCTGGTGTTGGTAGGAAGAGAGAAGGGGTCACGAAAAGGGATTATAGGGAACTGGGTAGACAGCTGAGAAAGAGGAACACAGAGGTAGTAATCTCAGGATTGCTGCCTGTGCCAAGGGAAGTGAGAGCAGGAATAGAATGAGGTGGAGGGTGAATGCATGGCTGAGAGACTGGAGCAGGGGGCAGGGGTTCCATTCCTGGATCACTGGGACTCTTTAGGGGCAGGTGTGACCTGTACAATAAAGACGTGTGGCACTTAAATCCCAGGGGGACCAGGCGGGAAGGCTGGCTGGGGCTTCTGAAGGGACTTTAAACTAGAAAGGCTGGGGAGAGGGAATCGAGATAAGGTGACTGGGAGCGAGGAGGTTAGCTCCCAAGTCGAGGAGGATTATAGATAGCATGAGAGGGAGGTTAGACAGGTGATGGAGAAGGGAAGTGCCCAACTAAGGGTCTGAGATGTGTCTATTTTAACGCCAGGAGCGTAGTGAATAAAGTGGATGAGCTCAGGGCCTGGATTGCCGCTTGGAAAAGTGATGTGCTGGCCGTTACAGAGACTTGGATGTTTCAGGGACTCGACTGGGTACTTCAAGTGCCAGGATTCAGATGCTTCAGGAAGGACAGGGAGGGAGGTAGAAGAGGTGGGGGAGTGGCATTGTTAATCAGGGACAGTGTCACAGCTGTAGAGAAGGAGGATGTCATGGAGGGACTGTCTACAGAGTCTCTGTGGGTGGAAGTTAGGAACAGCAAAAGGTCGAAAACTTTGCTGAGTGTTTTTTTTTTATAGGCCGCCCAATAGTGACAGGGATGTTGAGGTGCAGACGGGGAAACAGATCCTAGAGAGATATAGAAATAACAGAGTTGTCGTGATGGGAGACTTTAATTTCCCAAACATCGACTGGAGTATTCCCAGGGTAAGAGGTTCGGATGATAAGGAGTTTGTTAGGTATGTTCAGGAGGGTTTCCTGACAGTACGTGGATAAGCTTACAAGAAGAGAGGCTGTACTTGACCTGGTGCTGGCTAACGAACCAGGACTGGTGTCTGATCTCTCGGTAGGAGAGCATCTCGGGAATGGTGATCGTAATTCTATCTCCTTCATGATAGCATTGGAAAGAGATAGGATCAGGCAGGATAGGAAGGTGTTTATCTGGAGTAGGGGGAAATATGAAATCATTAGGCAGGAAATTGGAAGAGTAAACTGGAAGGAGGTGTTCTTGGGGAAAAATGCTGAAGGAAGGTGGAGGATTTTCAAGGAATGTTTGTCTGGAGCTCTGCACGACAACATTCCGGTGAGACAAGGAGGTTTTGGTAGGTCAAGAGAACCGTGGTGCACAAAGGTTGTGATGAACCTAGTTAGGAAGAAAAGAAAGTTGTACAATAGGTTCAGGGAGCTAGCGGATGTTAAGGATCTAGAGGCATAAAAGACTTGTAGAAGGGAGCTTAAAAAGGAAATTAGAAGAGCCAGAAGGGGTCACAAGAAGGCTTTGGTGGGCAGGATTAAGGAGAATCCCAAGGCATTCTACAAATATGTGAAGAGTAAAAGGATGAGAAAAGAGAAGGGATAGGACCTATAAATGGTGAAGGGGAAGAGTCTGTGTGGAACCAGAAGAAATGGCAGAGGTGCTTAATAAGTACTTTGCCTCAATATCCACAGTGGAAAGTGATCTGGGGGGTTGTACTACAGGATTGTGGCAAACTGAAAAGATGGTGTGTGTGGACATTAAGAAAGAGGAGGTGTTGGAATTATTAAATTCCATCAAGGTAGATAAGTCACTGGGTCCAGATGGGATGTACCCCAAGTTATTGTGGGAAGCGAGGGAAGTGATTGCAGGGCCCCTGGCGATTATCTTTGCGTCGTCAATAGAGATGGCAGAGGTTCCGAAAGATTGGAGGATTGCGGATATGGTGCCTATTTTCAAGAAAGGGAACAGGGATAGCCTGGGCAATTACCGACCAGTGGCGGAGCAGATTCTGAGAGATAGGATTTATGAGCATTTAGAGAAGTTGAACATGATCAGAAATAGTCAACACGGCTTCAAGGGCAGATCGTGCCTTATGAGCCTAGTTGAGTTCTTCAAAAATGTGACTGAACACATCGACAAAGGAAGAGTAGTGGATGTGGTTTACATGGATTTCAGCTAGGCGTTTGATAAGGTCCCCCATGCAAGACTTCTTGAGAAGGTGAGAGGGCATGGGATCCAAAGGGCTTTGGCCTTGTGGATCCAGAACTGACTTGCCTGCAGTACACAGAGTAGTTGTGGATGGGTCTTTTTCTGCATGGAGGTAAGTCACCAGTGGAGTGCCCCAGGGATCTATGTCTCGCTGCAACTTCAGACATCCCTCCAGACTATCCACAACACCACCTACGATCATATCGTTGGCGAACTTTCTAACCCATCCCTCCACTTCCTCATCCAGGTCATTTATGAAAATGACAAACAGCAAGGGTCCTAGGACCCTTGCTGTTTGTCATTTTCATAAATGACCTGGATGAGGAAGTGGAGGGATGGGTTAGAAAGTTCGCCAACGATATGATCGTAGGTGGTGTTGTGGATAGTCTGGAGGGATGTCTGAAGTTGCAGCGAGACATAGATAAGATGCAAGACTGGGCGGAGAAGTGGCAGATGGACTTCAACACTGATAAATGTGTGGTGATCCATTTTGGCAGGACCAATGGGGTGAAGCAGTATAATATCAAGGGCAGGAGTCTTGGCAGTGTTGAGGAGCAGAAGGATCTTGGG
This sequence comes from Sphyrna mokarran, assembly GCA_024679065.1. Classification (NCBI taxonomy): domain Eukaryota; kingdom Metazoa; phylum Chordata; class Chondrichthyes; order Carcharhiniformes; family Carcharhinidae; genus Sphyrna; species Sphyrna mokarran. The sequence goes on along the minus strand of JAGIQG010000016.1, from coordinate 17,352,412 downwards.
GTCCGGGTCCATAGGACTCTTAAATCTGCCCTGCAAGTGGAGGAAGTGGTCAAGGCAGCGTACGGTGTACTGGCCTTCATTAATAGAAGGATTGAGTTTAGGAGTCAGGAAGTAATGCTGCAACTTTATAAGACCCTTGTCAGACCCCACTTGGAGTACTGTGTGCAGTTCATTATAGGAAGGATGTGGAAGCTATTGAGAGGGTGCAGAAGAGATTTACAAGGATGTTGCCTGGATTGGGGGCATGCCTTATGAAGATAGGTTGAGAGAGCTAGGTCTCTTCTCCCTGGAGAGACGAAGGTTGAGAGGTGACCTGATAGAGGTTTACAAGATGTTGAGAGGAGTAGATAGGGTGGATTCTCGGAAGCTATTTCCCAGGGCTGGAATGGTTGCTACAAGAGGACACAGGTTTAAGGTGCTGGGGGGCAAGTACAGAGGAGATATTAGATGCAAGTTTTTCACTCAGAGAGTGGTGAGTGAATGGAATCGGCTGCCGGCAGTGGTGATAGAGGCGAACTCGCTGCGGTCTTTTAAGAGACTTCTGGATGAGTACATGGGATTTACAGGGATTGGGAGTTACAGACAGTTCTATGGCCTGGTAGGTATAGATATGATTGGCACAACCAGTGGGCCAAAGGGCCTGTTTATGCTATAGTGTTCTCTGTTCTATCCTGCCGATGACCTAGTGATATTATTAATTCAGAAACTCAGCTAATGTTTTGGGGACCGGGGTTCGAATCCCCCTGCGGCAGATGGTGGCATTTGAATTGAATAAAACAAGTCTGGAATTAAGAATCTACTGATGATCATGAAACCATTGTCGATTGTCGGAAAATTTCTTTGTTTATTAATGTCTTTTAGGGAAAGAAATTTGCTGTCCTTACCCCGTCTGGCCTATAGGTGACTTCAGAGCCACAGCAATGTAGTTGACAATCAACTGCTCTCTGAAATGACCACTCAGTTCAAGGGCAACTAGGGATGGGCAATATACGGTGGCCAGTCAGCGATGCCCATTTATTATGAATGGATTAAAAAAAGGGAGTGGCTGGAAAACCTGCCCACGGTCTCACTATATACATCGGACAATACGGAATATTAAAGTTAAGGAATAAATTTTAAAAAGATAAGCAAAAAAAAAACTGCAATTTTTATTTACCAAGAAACATCAAAGAAAATGGGCAGAATTTTGGCAGACAGAAACAGTAGAAGGAAAATCAAGACGGGGTAAGATGACTAAAGAATACACAGGATAATCTTGCAAGCAATTACAACAAAATGGCAGAAATATCAAATATGATTTTATCTTGGTATTTATCAAGGAGACTAATGGAGATGAACATGACATCAGAAGCAATCAAAATTATAGATGGAAAGATGGAAGATAACTATTATGCTAGTTAAGCTTAAGAGATGATGAGAAAAACACTGGAGTGAATGGATTACATCTACGTGCGCTAAAAGAAGCTAGGCTACAATGATATCACCACTGGTGATGTAGTTACACATTAAGTTAAAAATACTGTACAGTGCCAGAGGATTGGAGGACAGCTAATGTTATTTCTATATTTAAAAAGCAAGATAAAGCAAGTGCGTGCAAGTGTAACCGGTTAGTATAATGTTGGTTGCAGGAAAAATATTGAAATCAAAAATGTGATCCACAAACACCTAGAAACTGAACATAATGAAGAAAGTCAAGATAGATTTTAAAAAAGCTCTCAATTGATGAGATTTTATGAATTCTTTGAACGAACAGAAAGAGTAGACACTGGCAAAACTGTCCTTGGTGAGGCACCACATAAGGCACTCATGATTAATGTAATCAGTAAATACATAGCAGATTAGGTAGCTGACTGGAGAGAAAAGGTGGTGGACAGTGAATCGTGGATGATGGGATCTTCTTTCTGTGGAGGGCAGGTGTAGGATGGAGTTAGGTCTGCCATCCCTGGATGCAGGTCAGAGACAGCCATAGGGGTCGTGTAGTGTTAAGGCATGCTGATCAAAAAAACTTGCCTAGATTCTCCAAGAGTTTCTCTTAGTTGTTTTCTTAAAAATTAGTCTCTCTAGATCTCGCTCCTTACAACCCTGGATCCCTCTTCCCACCACTTGCCAAGTCCATACATGATAACCTATCTCCATGGCACCTCATGGCCCGAAGACTAACAATGTCATAGTGAATAATGGAGGACACATGGTTTGCTGACGGGAATGATCCCTAAAGAATATCTGATAAAAGAAATCCAAACACAATCATAACTGCTGCAGAACTACATCTCAAGAAGTTGGATGGCATTTTCTGCTTTGGAGTTTGTTCTGCACTCTGAAATTGTTTATTTTGAACTGAGATTTCCGGTTACATGAATTATTTCTTTTATTCCCCATTGACCTCATCAATTTATTTTAAATAATCTGCTGCTCTTCTAACACATTTTCATTGTCGCATCAAGATGGTCAAACAGCCGCCAGTTTTCAATCCTCATTTTGGCATTCTATCCAATATCTCTTCTCCCAATTCACAGAATCCCTACTGTGCAGAAAGAGGCTATTCAGCCCATTGAGCCTACACCAGCAACAATCCACACAGGCCCAATCTCCGTAACCCCATGTATTTATCCTGATAGTTCTCCTGACACTAACGGGCAATTTAGCACAGCCAACCCACTTAACCTGCATATGTTTACAATGTGGGAGGAAACCTATGCAGACATGGGGAGAATGCGGCAAACCCCACACAGATTGTCACCCAAGGCTGGGATTGAACCCGGGTCCCTGCAACGAGACAGCAGTACTAACCACTGTGTCGCCTATTTCATTTTCTTTACTTTGATTATAGGGCTCGTCATCCTCCAAACAAGATGAAGAATCCATACCCAAAACATTAACGTATCTTTTCTTGGATTTGGTGCTTTGTATTTTTCAAATTCTCTCTTTTTATTGAAGTTAAATGTGAACTTTTCAATATCAGATCTGAAGCATTTACTTTTGTTTTCAACTCTAACTGACAGATTATTCTCCATGATTCAAGGACAAACTGCAGTCAAACATAGGCCAGCGTTACAGTGTCACTTCAGAAATATATTCTTTTCCCAGGGTTGAGAGTAAAACTATTTAAAATTCAGCAGGAAATGCTTTACTCCATGGTTCAAAACGTGATTGTTTTAGATGCTTGGACGTCACTCTTGAGAGTAGTTCTATTTGACCTCAGGTAACACTTCTGTGCTCAGTAAGAGGCAGAAAGCAGCAGCAGCGCCAATGAGTTGGAACTGCAAAAAGAAGTTTGAACTATTTATGACTGAAAGTCACAGAAAGGCATCAGCACAGCAGCTCGCCATTCAGCCCATTAAATCTTGCAAAAGAAATCCAGTTAGTGCCACTCTACTTCTTTCCCACAGTCCTTCAGTTTCTTCCCTAATCTAAACAGCACTAGATGTGGTTTTAATCCTTCCAACTTTCTCAGAATAATTCTTCACCGAAGGAGTGGGAAGATTTGATATCTCCAATTTAAATCAAAGTTTTGGAAGGTTCCAGGCACAGGATAAGTATACAATGGAAGTTTAAACATTCCAGGCAATTCCCACGCAGTCCTTAAACGCAGGAACTTCCGGGGGGGGGGGGGGGGCAGGGCATCTTCTGGGAGTACATCTGGAGTAGAACCCTCAGGGGAACAAGGTCTGAGACACTATAATCTTTTCCATAGTATTTATAATGGGAAAATCTTCCAAAGATTTCACCATCATGTTCCATTGAACCAATCAAGTCACTCAAAATGCTTTCTGAAAAGCAATTCCTTGCCTTTGTTTTCTTACTGACTGGATATTCTAAACTGTAAAAGGTTGTAGGCCTTAAAAATACATATTTCACAATTTGATTAAACTTAACTACTGAATTGCCTTTCATGTTTACTAACTTCATTAAAGATTTGAGGGCAAAGTCTCAGCCACCTCCAAAATTCTTGCCTGAGAATGGATTTTTTACCCAAAACATGGTAACTCTGCAAATGAAGGCAGATCCTGTGGTGTAAACTGTAGCATTACATGCAGACTGGGCAGGTTCCACACCTGCTGCAGCTTTTGATTTGGAAATACTCTAATTTCACACAGCTGACTGAGATATACCTCCGCATTTTTCATAACCATTTGAATTTTCCATTTGAATCTTGAAGAAAAACCACCATTCACCTAAATTTTGTTGATAGTAAAAAAAATGTAAACATTGTCGGAACTGATCCCTGAGGCAGAGCAACAGATTGATTGGAGGATGGGGGGGGTGTGGCAGTATATAGAGAGAGAGAGAGAGAAAGAAAGACAGAAAGCAAGAGACACAAGTATCAATCCAAAAGATCAACTTAATTAGATGTTGAAATTTGTACGATAGAATCATAGGAATTCTTGCTGGAAGAGGAGGCGGTCATTCAGCCCATCAATTCTGCACCAACAACAATCCCACCCAGACTAACTTCATAACCCCATGCTTTTACTCTGCTAATCCCCATGACACTAATCCAATGTACCACTGTTTCTACCACCATTTTGAGCCTTAAACTGGGTTGGATTAAGCAAATAGGCAAATAAATTATATACATCTACATCACTTACTCTGTTCTCACTTATTTGCTACAGATGCCAATAATATTGGTGCTCCTCAAACAATGTCAACTATTTTAGGCATTCCAACAGCTGTTCACACCTCAAAATGTGTGTCATTATAAGTTTTGATTTGAGACGACAATAATGAAGGATGATCTAAATTGAAGTTAGGATGCCATGAAATTGGAGGGGAACCTGGAGAAGGTGGCATTTCCATGTGCTTTCTGGCCTGTCCTTCTGGATTGTAGGCTTTAGAGAGTTTAGGGCTACTTTCAAAGTAGCCCTGGAGAATTAAAATACATCTCATAGATGATACATACTGCTGCCTTATTGCACCAGTAGAAGGAGTGATTATTTAAGGAGGTGGATCAGGTCTTCATCAAGTGGACTTTAACATCCAGGCTAGTGTAAAGATTCAAGTGTTATTGGAACTGCGATCAACTAACCAAGTACAAAGTATTTTAACTTTATTACATCAGACTGAACTTGTGTCTGTAGGTTGGGGAGATGCTTTGGGGACCAAGTAATGAGTTACTTACTGCTGAATACCTAGCCTCTGTCCTTTTCTTATAGCCACAGTATTTATCTGGCTGGTAATAAATGGTGACTTCCAGGATGCTGATGGTGGATGAATTCAATGATAGTAATGGTAATGAATGTTAAGAACAGATAGAACATAGAACATTACAGCACAGAACAGGCCCTTCGGCCTTCGATGTTGCACCGACCAATATAAAAAGCAATGCCCCTCCAGAACTAAACCATTCCCTTCTCTTCCATATACTTATCAACTAACCTCTTAAACGCCACCAAACTTGGCGCATCTACAACCGCTGCAGGCAGGGCATTCCACTCCCGAACCACCCTTTGGGTAAAGAACCTGCCTCTGATATCCGTCCTATAACTATCACCCCTTAATTTAAAGCTGTGTCCCCTCGTGCTAGCTTTTTCCATCCTAGGAAAAAGGCTATCACTGTCCACCCTATCTAAACCTCTAATCATCTTATATGTTTCGATCAGGTCCCCTCTTAGCCTCCTCCTTTCTAACGAAAACAACCTCAAATCCCTCAGCCTCTCCTCATAAGACCTGCCCTCCATACCAGGCAACATCCTGGTAAACCTCCTCTGTACCCTCTCCAATGCCTCCACATCTTTCTTATAATGTGGGGACCAGAACTGCACACAATACTCCAAGTGCGGCCGCACTAGAGTTTTGTACAGTTGCAACATGACGTTGCGGCTCCGAAATTCAATCCCTCTACCAATAAAAGCCAAGACTCCATATGCCTTCCTAACAACCTTCTCGACCTGACTGCCTACTTTCAGGGATCTATGCACATACACACCAAGATCCCTCTGTTCATCTAGACTACTAAGAATCCTACCATTTGCCCTATACTCTACACATTTATTATTTCTGCCATAGTGCATTACCTCACACTTTTCCACATTAAACTCCATTTGCCACCTCTCGGCCCAGCTCTGCAACTTGTCCAAGTCCCTCTGCAAACTATAACACCCCTCTTCACTATCTACCACTCCACCGACTTTAGTGTCATCTGCAAATTTACTAATCCATCCTTCAATACCCTCATCCAGATCATTTATAAAAATTACAAACAGCAGGGGCCCCAAAACAGACCCCTGAGGTACACCACTTGTCACCGAATGGTTAAATTCTCTCCTGTCGGAGATGGTCGATCAATGTACTTGCCACTTATGTGCCAAGCGTGGATATTGTCCAAATCCAGAAATGTTTTGAGGATTTCAAATTGTACAGGCATCAGCGAAAGTTCCCATTTCTGACCTTGTGATGGAAGAAAGATCATTGATGAGACAGCTGAAGATGGTCGATTCTAGGGCATTATCCTGAATGATAATTGGCTTCCAATAATCACAGCCACCTCCCTCTCTGCTAAGTATGAATCCAGCCACTGCAGAATCAGCACCCAATTCCCCATCACTTAATTTTGCTAGGGATCTTTAATGTTGCCTTGATGTCAAGGACTTGTTATTCTCATCTCATCTCTGGAATTAATATGTTTGTCGACAAGTCTATAATAGGTCTGAAGCTATGCTGTCCTGGGGGAACCATAACTGAGGAGTTAAGTGTTAGGGTGATAAATAGACAGATTGGACGTGCTCTACAACAAAAAACAGGAAACGCTGGAGAAACTCAGCAGGTTGACAGCATCTGTGGAAAGAGAATAGAGACAACATTTCTAGTCTGGGTGACACTTTGTTAGAGCTGGATTTGCTCTACTTTAAGTCAACAGGACATGGACTGGGTAATTTTGTTGATTAGATATGAAGGTAAGAATTAAGGTTTAGCATTTCAAATCCACTCTGTCATTCAATAAGATCCTGACTGATCTTCTATTTCAACACAATTTTCCTGCAGTCTCTATTGATTGAGCATCCTAAACCACTAAGCTCCCAAAGCTCTCAGAGGCAAAGAATTCCAAAGTTTCATCACATTACAAGTGTAGAATTCCTTACCTCTGTTCCCCCGGTTCCCCAGCCAGGGGAAATTTACAGGTACTTGCCCTAACAAGTCCTGTAAGAATTTTGTATGTTTGAATAAATCATAGTTCATTCTTCTAAATTCCAGAAAATAAAAACTCAGTCTGTTTAACTTTTCCTCATAGGACAATCCCTCCATCTCAGGAATTAGTTTGGTGGACCTCTGTTGCACTCCATGATATATTTCCTTAGACAAGGAGACCAAAACTGCACACAATACTCCAGGTGCAGTCTCACTAAGATGCATAACTGCAGTACCACAGAACACCTATAGTGCAGAAAAAGCAAGATATATTTATTCTATACAAGTCTAAAATATAATTTATCTTTTTAACTGCTTGCTGTACCTCCATGTTAGTTTCCATTGGAGAAGGACATCCAAGTCCCTTTTGAAGTTCAAAATTTCCAAGCCTCTCATCAGTAACATTATATTGTATTCAATCTACCATATTTTTGCCCACTCACTTTGTCTCTTCAAACTGATTGAAATGTCTATGCATCCTCCTCACAAATCACATTTCCACCTATTTTCATGTCATCTGCAAAGTCGGAAATATTGCATTTAATCCCCACATCCAAATTATTGATATGGATTGTGAATAACTGGGGCCCAAACACTTATCCTCGCAGTACCCCACTAGGCACAGTCTGTCAACCCCAATAACTGTTCTCAATCTATGCCAGAACATTAGTCCAATCCCACTACTCTAATTTTGTTAACCAGTTGCTTTTATGGGACCTTACCAAAGTTTTCTGAAAACCTAAATGCACCACATCCACCAGTTCCTCCTTCTGCTAGTTACATGTCTAGTTTTCATAGATTCTAACATTTTCCCTATAACTAACATCAAGCCAAAAGGTTTATAGTTCCCCGTTTTCTCTCTCTCCCCTTTCTTAAATAGTGGAATTACATTTGCTACCTTTTAATCTGCAGGAACCACGAGAGATAACCACTAATGTATCACCATCTCTGCAGTTACCTGTTTCCACATTCTGGATATACTTCAGCACGGGAGTATTTATCTATTTTAAGTCCCATTAATTTCTTTCATCTTCTTTTTCCCCCAATATTAATATCTTGAAATTCCTTGTTTACGTTAGTTCCATGATTCTCCATTATTTCTGGGAAGATTTCAATATTTTCTTAAATAAAGACAGACAAAGTATTTTAGTTTCTCTGCTGTTTCTTTACTCCTTATTAGAAATTCATTTGGAATGGACCCATGGTTGTTTTTATTAATTTTTTTTCCTATTTACATACCTATAGAAACTTTTACATTTGTGCTAGTTTACTCTAAAAGTCTATTTTCCACTTCTTTATCCTCCTTTGCAGAATGTTAAAATGCCCACCATTAGGTTTTTATTTTGGAAACTTCTTACACTTCATCTTTTGATGTAATACGATCCTTTATTACTTTTGATAGTTTTATTTAAACACTTTCCTTGCTGGGTTTTTGTACAAAGGAATGCATTTTGTTATAAACCAAGTAATAGTTCTATAAATGTTAGCTATTGCCTGTCCACTGTCATCCACCAAATCCAATTTGCCCCTCATACCTTCAGAGCTCACTTTGTTTAGGTTTAACACCCCAGCTTTGGATTGAACATCCATCTTGGAACCATATACTGTGATATCGTCCATGACAGCAACTCGATGAGCGCTGGTGCTGTCAGCGTACTCATACGAGATCCGGTACCTTCAGTCAGAGAAATAAGGCAATGTGACTGCTCTGTCAGGTTATCTCTGTCTAGAGATAAAGGTGCTTTTGGCTGAATTTAAAGGTAATGTACCTCAAACAGGAACATAAAGTTCCAGTAACCACTAACGAGTTGCAGAATGCCATGTGGAACAATGTGATCGTGAGCCAGGCTTAGTCCTGAGAAGGAGATCAAGTAACAGAAATGACCCAGAATTATGGCTGTATATATCTTGAAGATGGGAGTTGTCCATTTTGGTGGATATTTAATATATGAGCCATCATTTCCCCTATTCTTAAAAGGAAAGATGTTGGAACAGGTGCATCAAAGGCACTTAGAGGTAGTGTGACAGAAAGAAATAGCAAAAAGCTATTTTTTAGTGGCTGAATGTTGATGCACAAATTAAAGAAATTGAAGAATTTTCAAAGAGGAAAATTTGTTCTGGCCAGGAATTATACTTCTGGAGAGAAGTGGATAGCAGTTACCGTTGTTGCACAAACAGGACCTTTAGATATAGATATAGAACATTACAGCACAGAACAGGCCCTTCGGCCTTCGATGTTGTGCCGACCAAAATAAAAAGCATGCCCCTCCAAACTAAACCATTCCCTTCTCTTCCATATACTTATCAATTAACCTCTTAAACGCCACCAAACTTGGTGCATCTACAACAGCTGCAGGCCCTTCCACTCCCTAATCACTCTTTGAGTAAAGAACCTACCTCTGATATCCGTCCTATAACTCATACCCCTTAATTTAAAGCTGTGTCCCCTCGTGCTAGCTTTAACCTTTGTCCTGCGCAGCCCAGATCAGGGACGAGTCAATCTGGAGAAGACACAGAATCGCTGCAGTGCAGAAAGAGACCATTTGATCCATTGAGCCAGGACTGATAACAATCCCACATAGTCCTTATTCCCTTAACTCCATGTATTTACCCTGCTGATCCCCCTGACATGAAGGAACAAATTAGAAATGACCAATCAACCAGTTGACCACAGCACCGCATCAGTTGTGTGAAGTTGCACAAAGGATGGAATCATCCACTTTGGCCCTAATGTGTTTGCCTGAACTTAGTATTTCAGAGTCAGAATTCATCACCCCAAGGGAGGATACAGCAACAGCACCACTCAGAAAAGGATCTTCATGCCGAACAAAGGATCTTCCAGAATCCTGGAAGACTACTCTGGATGAGGTTCTGGCAATGAGGAAACAGCCTCTATGAAACTGCCATCCCCCAATACTCATTATGTGCATGTGAACTGTCAGAAGGGACATGACATTGGGAAGTGTGGTAGTTTGTCATGTTCTGTATAAATAGTAATCACTATGTAAATATGTTCTTCCTTGTTTGTACATATGTGTTTTCAGTTGGGAAATTTTGTTTTAAGAAGGAGGGGTGTGATTTATGAATATATATTGCATGTTGGGGTTTGGGATGCTGACTGTCCCTTGAAGAGTACAATCAAGTGGCTCCTGGGCTATCAGCTCTGCTTTGTATGGGATCTAGGCAATCTTCCACCTGATTGTGAATGAGTGCACACTTTCAATAAACAGCTCCGAGTATTCAAGCCTGCTCTGATTCTTTATGCCCTTCAGTTCACATGGGCATACGTAATACTAATGACCTTTTTAATGAACAGAACAATTCCACTGCCTTTTCCCAGTTTCCTGTCCTTCCTGAATATCATTACCTTTGAATATTCAAGTCACAGCTTTGGTTTCTTTGTAGTCATGTTTCTGTAATGGTTTGAAGGTCATTCACATGAAATTGTATTTTGAGCTGCCAAGTCATCTGTCTCATTACAAATGCCGGTGGCATTGAAAAGCAGAGTCATTAATTCCATTTTTTCACGGTTTTGGTAAACTCTGGCCCTATCTGCTGATGCACTTTAAAATGTGCCATCACTGTCCCTTCTTGCTATATGCAAATTATCATACTTTTTTTGTTACTTTGAGTAAATTAAAGGTAAATAGCACAGGAACAGATAATCTTCCCCTACTTATCCCTTCCTCCCTCTATTTAGTTTAAAAACCTTTCTACCACCCTAGTTATATTACTCACTATAATGCTGATTCCAGTACAGTTCAAGTGCAGCTATTCCCAATATCCAGCATCCCGGGAACTGGAACCCATTTGTAGTTCTGCTTTCTAATTTAGTGCCTAGCTCCTACTCACTATGCAGAACCTCCTTCATTGCCTTACCCACGTCATTAGAACATAGAACAATACAGCACAAACAGTTGCTTCGGCCCACGAGTTGCGCCGATCACATCTACCAATCCACAGACCTATCTATAACCCCCTATCCTATTCTTTTCCATATACTCATCCAGAAGTCTCTTAAAAGACCCCAGTGAGTTTACCTCAACAACCTCCGACGGCAGTCGGTTCCATTCACTCACCACCCTCTGAGTGAAAAACCTACCCCTGACATCTCCTTTGTATTTGCTTCCCTGCACCTTAAATCTGTGTCCTCTTGTAGTGACCATTTTAGCTCAGGGAAATAGTCTCAGAGTCCACTCTATCTATTCCTCTCAACATTTTATAAACCTCTATCAGGTCGCCTCTCAACCTACGTCTCTCCAGTGAGAAGAGTCCCAGCTCCCTCAACATATCTTCATAAGGCCTGCCTCCCAATCCAAGCAGCATCCTTGTAAATCTCCTCTGAACCCTCAATAGCCTCTACATCCTTCCTATGAGGCAACCAGAACTGCGCACAATACTCCAACTGGTGTCTGACAAGAGTCTTATAGAGCTGCATCATTACCTCCTGACTTCTAAACTCTATTCCTTGATTAATGAAGGCCAGCACACCGTACGCCTTCTTGATCACTTCCTCCACCTGCGAGGCCGATTTAACAGTCCTATGGACCTGGACCCCGAGATCCTTCTGCTCTACAACACAGCTAAGACTCCTACCCGTAGATTGTACTCCTTCATCCCATTATTCCTGCCAAAATGCACCACTACACATTTATCTGCATTGAAGTCCATCTGCCACTTCTCCGCCCAGTCTTGCATCCTGTCTACGTCCCGCTGCAACTTTTGGCATCCCTCCAGACCATCCACAACACCACCGATCTTTGTATCATCGGCGAACTTGCTAACCCATCCCTCCACTTCCTCATCCAGGTCATTTATGAAAATGACAAACAGCAAGGATCCCAGAACAGATCCCTGGCGCACTCCACTGGTTACCGACCTCCATGCAGAACAAGACCCATCCACAACCACCCTCTGCCTTCTGCCGGCAAGCCAGTTCTGAATCCACGAGACCAAAGCCCCTTGGATCCCATGCCCTCTCACCTTCTCCAGAAGCCTTGCATGGGGGACCTTATCAAACGCCTTACTAAAGTCCATGTACACAACGTCCACCGCCCTTCCTTCGTCAATGTGTTCAATCACATTTTCGAAGAACTCAACTAGGCTCGTAAGGCATGACCTGCCCTTGACAAAACCACGCTGACTATTTCTAATCAGTCCAAACTTCTCCAAATGTTCATATATCTTATCCCTCAGAAGCCTCTCCATCAGCTTACCAACCACTGAAGTCAAACTCACTGGTCGATAATTTCCTGGACTATCCCTTTTCCCTTTCTTAAAGATAGGAACCACATCCGCAATCCTCCGGAACCTCTCCCGTTTCCATGGACGACGCCAGGGGCTCTGCAACTACTTCCCTCACCTCCCACAATAACCTGGGGTACATCCCATCTGGTCCCGGCGACTTGTCTATCTTGACAGAATTTAACAGGTCTAACATGTTGTTGCAAGTGTATAGAACGTTGGGTAGGCCTCACTTGGAGTACTGCGTCCAGTTCTGGTCGCCGTACTACCAGAAGGATGTGGAGGCCTTGGAGAGAGTGCAGAGAAGATTTACCAGGATGCTGCCTGGTATGGAAGGGCTGTCTTACGAGGAAAGATTGAACACACTGGAGTTGTTTTCCCTTGAAAGACGTCGGCTGAGAGGGGATCTATTAGAGGTATATAAGATTATAAGCAGTATAGATAGAGTAAATGGTGGTAAGCTTTTTCCACCATTAGAAATGGATAGAACAAGATAGCCTTAGGGTGAGGGGGGCTATGTATAAGACGAATATTAGAGGGCAGTTTTTCACACAAAGGGTAGTGGGGGTGTGGAATGCACTGCCGAGTAAGGTGGTGGGAGCAGGCACGCTAGGGTTGTTTAAGGGTCTCTTGGACAGCCACATGAGCGGTCTGCAGATAGAGGGATATAGCAGGACTGTCTAAATATCTTATTTGTTTCCACAGGCAATTCGGTCCACCTTGTTGACCAACAAGGTGCATGCATTCGGCATGTCGTGCGAGGGCTGCTCTTGGATGTTGCTTCAGGAGTGGCCTACTGCTTCAAGTCATTAGTGTATGCTTAAACTGGACCATCTGATGGACAACATGACAGCTCAGAGACTATCGCTGTTGCTGTGCACACACATAGATTTGGGCCTGTGTCTGCGGGAGTTTGCGCGTTCTCCCCGTGGTTGCGTGGGTTCTCTCTGGGTGCTCCGGTTTCCTCCCACATCCCAAAAATGTGCTCTTAGGCTGATTGGGTAACAAATTGTCCCTATATTGGTCCCTATATGGGAATCTTCCACAATAGACATAGCCTAAAGTCATGGATATGTCATTAAGATGTTAGGACGGCGGCACGGGCTCGTTGGGCCGAAGGGCCTGTTTCCCATGCTGTGTTGCTCTTTGTTCTTTGTTGTTCTAACACATCCTCTTTCCTAACATCCACATACTCAATCTTTTCCGTATGCCGCAAACCTGCAGGGCAATCTCCCAGTTCACTTTCCACCGTGAATACCGAGGCAAAGTACTTGTTAAGCACCTCTGCCATTTCTTCCGGATTCACACAGACTTTTCCCCCTTCACCTTTTATAGGCCCTATCCCTTCTCTTCTCAACCTTTTACTTTTCAGATATTTGTAGAAGGCTTTGGGATTCTCTTTAATCTTACTTGCCACGGCCTTCTCATGACCCCTTCTGGCTCTCCTAATTTCCTTTTTAAGTTCCTTTCTACACACCTTATACTCCTCTCGATCCCTAACATCCCCGAGCTCTCTGAACCTTTCATATACCATTTTTTTCTTCCTAACTAGGTTCACCACTACCTTCGTGCACCACGGTTCCTGTGTCCTACCAGAACCTCCTTGACTCCTCGGAACGTTGTCTTGCAGTGCCCCAGACAAACATTCCTTGAAAAACCGCCACTTTTCTTCTGTCCTCTTCCCCAAGAACACCTCCTTCCAGTTTATGCGTCCAATTACCTGCCTAATGTTTTCATATTTCCCCTTACTCCAGACATACACCTTCCTAGCCTACCTGATCCTATCTCTTTCCATCGCTATCGTGAAAGAAATAGAATTATGATCTCCATTCCCAAGATGCTCACCTACCGTGAGATCCGACACCTGCCCTGGCTCATTAGCAAGCACCAGGTCAAGTACAGCCTCTCCTCTCGTAGGCTTTTCCACGTACTGTGTCAGGAAACCTTCCTGAACACACCTAACAAACTCCACACCATCCAAACCCCTTACCCTTGGGATATTCCAGTCGATGTTTGGGAAATTGAAATCTCCCATCACGACAACCCTGTTATTTCTACATCTGTCTAGGATCTGTTTCCCTATCTGCACCTCAAGTTCCCTGCCGCTGTTGGGCGGCCTATAGAATACACCCAGCAAAGTTATCGAGCCTTTGCTGTTCCTAACTTCCACCCACAGAGACTCCGTAGACAATCCCTCCCCCTCTTCCATCTTCTCTACAGCCATGACACTGTCGATGTTAGTGCCTACATCGGCTACAACAACAAGATCCTTTCCTCTGACTGCAAATTCCTTTGCAGCCCTGCACTGATATCCCAAATCCTGGCAATGGGCAGGCAACAATAGCCTTTGACATTCTTGCTGTCAACTACAGAAAATAATGTCCAACCCCTGACTACACTATCCCTACTTGCATTCCTTTTAACACATCCTACTTGAATAGTTTTGAGTACCATGGTGCTGTTGTCAGGATGCTCATTCACTCTACCGCCCTCGCTCTTGTTCATAAAAGTTACGAGAATCTCGAACTTGTTGCTCAATTACAAGTGTGGAGGCCTCTCAACTCTTATCTGCCTGACTCCCTTATCTGCCTGACTTGCAGTCACAGTTTCCTGTCTCTAACCACTGACAATATCAGTTGACATTAATCTAAAGGAAGTAACTGCCTTCTGTACCTAGGTGTCTAGGTAACTTTCCCTCTCCCTGCTGTACTACAAAGTCTGCAGCTCGGCTTCCACCTCACTAACTCAACAAAAGCTCCTCAAGGTGTGGGTTGTTGGGTTGTTGGTTGGGTGGTGTTTTGTTGGGGGTTTGGTGTTTTGTTGTGGGTGTGGTTGTTGGGTGGGTGTTTTTGGTGGGGTTGTTGGGTTGTTGTGTTTTGGGTTGAGTATTGTGTGCAGTTCTGGTCCACATTATAAGAAAGATGTGGAGGCATTGGAGAGGTACGAGGAGGTTACAGGATGTGCCTGGTATGGGGGCAGGTCTATGAGAGAGGTGGGATTTGAGGGTTTTCGTTAGAAGAGGGGTAAGGGGGACTTATGAACATATAGATTTAGAGGTTGTGGGTGGACAGTGTAGCCTTTCCTAATGGAAAACTAGCACGAGGGAACATTTAATAAGGGGTTGGTTATGGGATATCAGAGGTAGGTTCTTTATCAAAGGTGTTGGAGTGGATGCCTGCTGCAGCTGTGTGATGCGCAAGTTTGGTGGCGTTTAAGAGCATCGAGGGCCGAAGGGCCTGTTCTGTGCTGTATTGTTCTATGTTCTATGTTCTATGTTCTATAAGTCAAAAACACTTACTACCACCTGCTCTGCCACCTTCAGAGACTTGGGCACCTGCACCCCCAGGTCCCTCTGCGTTTCTATACTCTTAATAGGTCTACCCTTTATCATATACCTCCCCACTACATTCTTCCTCCCGAAAAGCATCCCCTCACATTTATCAGGATTGAATTCCATCTGCCATCTATCTGCTCAAGCTACCAGCCTATCTATGTCCTGCTGCATCGCCTGACAATGCTCCTCACTATCCGCAAGTCCAGCCATCTTTGTATCGTCTGCAAACTTGCTGATCACTCCACTTACTCCCTCTTCCAAGTCAATTATATATATTACAAATAGAAGAGGTCCCAGTACCGAGCCCTGCGGCACTCCACTAGTGACCAACCTCCAGCTAGAAAAACATCCTCCCACTATTACTCTCTGTCTCCTATTACTAAGTAAGAATCTGGCAATACCAATTTTAAATCCAACCGATTTATTTGATAGTAAATCTGCGAGCTTTCGACTTTTTCCGTCTTCGTCAGGCCAGAACACTGCATTTGCCTGACGAAGATGAAAAAGTCGAAAGCTCGCAGATTTACTATCAAATAAATCGGTTGGATTTAAAATTGGTGTTGCCAGATTCTTACTGAGTTTACCCCAGTCCAACGCCGGCATCTCTACATCATCCTATTACTAAGCCAGTTACTTACCCATCTAGCTACCTGTCCTCGTATCCCATGAGCCTTGACCTTTTCAACTAACCTCTCATGAGGGACTTTGTCAAACACCTTACTAAAATCCATATAGACGACATCAACAGCTCGACCTTCTTCGACCGTTTTCGTCATCTCCTCAAACAATTCTACCAGATTCGTAAGGCATGACCTCCTCTTAAAGCCATGCTGCGTATCCCTAATCAGATCACAACGCTCTAGGTGCCTATACATCCTATCTCTAAGAAGCCCCTCCAACAGCTTCCCTACCACTGACATCAAACTCACCCGCCTATAATTTCCAAGGTTATCCCTATTACCCTTTTTAAACAATGGTACAACATTAGCTATTCTCCAGTCCCCTAGGGCCTCACCTGTGTCCAAAGAAGAGACAAAGATTTGCGTCAGAGGCCCAGCAATTTCACCTTGCACCTCCCTATGCAGCCTGGGATAAATGCCATCAGGCCCCGGGGATTTATCAGTTTTAATGTTGCCAGGAAGCTCTATCGCTTCCTCCCTCAGTATGAATATTCCCCTCAACTGGTCTACAGCTCCCTCAGAGACAGGACCGGTCAACAAGCCCCTCTCCTTGGTGAATACTGACGCAAAGTATTCATTCAGGATCTCTCCCATTCCCTCAGACTCTAAGCACAGTTCCCCTCCTCTACCCCTAAGAGGTCCGATTTTTCCTCTAACCACCCTTTTATTCTTAACATAGGAGTAAAAAGCCTTTGGATTTTCCTTAATCCTATCTGCCAAAACCATTTCATGACCCCTTTTTGCCCTTCTAACTCCCCATTTGAGTGCTCTCTTACTCTCTCTATATTCCTCCAATGCTCTCTCCGTTCCCAGCTGTCTTGACCTATCATACACCTCTCTTTTCTTCCTAACCAAGTCCTCAATATCTCTAGTAATCCACAGCTCTCTAATCCTATCTTTCCCATCCTTCCTCTTAGCCAGCACATATCTTTCTTGCAACATTTTCAATATAGATCTAGGTTGCTAGATTTCTGAGGTTTTCAGCGATCTCAGGTTTCTCTTGAGTACAGGATGCAATTGATTGCATACATGTAGCTTTGAGAGCTCCATGGTAGCAGCCCCTGATGTTCATTAACTGCAAATGATTCCACTCCATCAGTGTTCAACTGGTATACGATCATCAGAAGCACATTATCTTTCTTTGTGCCAGGTACCCTGAGAGTTCCCATGACTCATTCATCCCAAGGTATTCCAGATGTCTTATTATTCAAAGGATCTCAGCAAACATGGCGATAATGGGTCAGACACGTCCATACCATAAGGATAGTCATACGATTCCAGAGAATTATGGAATGAAACTCAGCCGCATTCCTTCGTTTCTTCGTGCCATGCCCGTGCACATCGCCAGCAAGTTCAGCGTTCGGTCTTGCAGCTTCAAACCTCCTGATTCATTAGGTCAGTGGCAAACACTGACTAGTCATCTGACTAGACATATCAACTCTTTTCTTTCCTTACAGATGCTGCCAGACCTGCTGAGATTTTCTAGACTTTCTCTTTTGTTTACTGCATCAACATACTCTGGGATGCGATAGACATGATGCAGTAAGGTGGCACAGTCGTTAGCACTGCTGCCTCACAGCGCCAGGGACCCAGGTTCAATTCCCAGTTTGGGTCACTGTCTGTGTGAGTTTGCACGTTCTCCCCTTGTCTGCATAGATTTCCTTCAGGTACTCCAGTTTCTTCCCACAGTCCAAGAGACGTGCTGGTTAGGTGCATTGGCTATGCTAAATTCTTCCTCGTGCACCTAAACAGGCGCCAGAGTGTGGCAACTAGGGAATTTTCACAGTAACTTCATTGCAGTGTTAATGCAAGCCTACTCATGACACTAACAGATAAAACATTTTTAACTTTAAACTGATGCAATCACACCACCTTTATGAGAAGATTTTTGTTGACACTGAGATATGCACAAGGTTGGAGAAAGCATCATTGCTACAGGTCTTGTGCTTGGGCATTATCGTCCAGTAGGAGTGCGAGACTTTGAAAATGAATGACATTATGGACCAAATTGATGGTAAGATGCCAATGAGGTCGATGAAATGATGAGGGAAAATGGATTGTGAAATGAATGGCAGTAAGTGGGAAATGAATATTAATGAAGTAGAGTGGAAAGACAGGCAAGAAGAGAGGACAATTCATTAACGAAAGAATCGTTGACAATTGAAGAACGAGCAACAGGAAAGGGAAAACACTGAGCAACATTCTAGGTACAGCAGGAATGAAAATATTGGAATAATGAGAGAAGTAAGAGTGAGTGTGAAACAAACATTACCAATATAAATGGAAGAGGAGAAGTATTCAAGCTTAAATGGAAGGTTAGAAGAAGAATACCCGTTTGAACTGGATCAAACAGTTCTGACAGCACTACTACCTCACAACATCAGGAAACCGGGTTCAATTCTGGCCTTGGATGATTGTGTGGAGTTTGCATGTTCTCTAAGTGTCTGCACGAGTTTTCGCCGGGTACTCGAGTTTCCTCACACACTTCAAAAGACGTGTAGGTTAGGCTGATTGCCCCTGGTAAGCTGCCCCTTAATGTCAGAGGGATTAGCAGGATAAATACGAGGGGAGGTGGTTTATGGGGATAGGGCCTTGATGAGATTCTTATCAGTCAGACTCGATGGGCTGAATGGCTTCCATCTATTCTGCAAGGATTCTATGAAGGAGGGAAATCAGTGTCACATAGACGCGAGGGTTATGAATTTGAACTCGGGGCTGGAAGAAGCAACAGCGTTCAGTGCAAGATTAGATTTTGTAGTACATTAGCTCTGCTATAGGATCAAGGCATGAGATTTGACATACCATCATAAACTCCTTTGGATTTTGGGGTGGTTTAAGACACAACTGGGACTCCTTTTGCCTCTTTTTTTAAAAAATCAAAAATCCATTATATTTGAGTATCTTTAAAAGTGATAGAAGTTGAAAATGATCTTGGAGGTGTAGGAAGGAGAGGGGCTTGCTGACAGCTCCTGACTCTGAGGGAGCTATGGACCAGTTGAGGGAAATATCTATACCGAGGGTAGAGCTTCTAGATAGCATTAAAACTGATAAATCTCCAGGGCCTGATGGCATTTATCCCAGGCTGCTTAGGGAGGTGCGAAGTGAAATTGCTGGGCCTCTGATGCAAATCTTTGTCTCTTCTTTGGACACAGGTGAGGTCCTAGAGGACTGGAGAATAGCTAATGTTGTACCGTTGTTTAAAAAGGGTAGTAGGGATAACCCTGGAAATTATAAGCTGGTGAGTTTGATGTCAGTGGTAGGGAAGCTATTGGAGGGGATTCTTAGAGAAAGGATGTATAGGTACTTAGAGTGTTGCAATCTGATTACGGATACGCAGCATGGATTTGTTAAGGGGAGGTCGTGCCTTACGAATCTGGTAGAATTTTTTGAGGAGATGATGAAAACGGTGGACGAAGGGCAAGCCGTTGATGTCGTCTATATGGATTTTAGTAAAGCGTTTGACAAAGTCCCTCATGAGAGGTTAGTTGAGAAGGTCAAGGCTCATGGGATACAAGGACAGGTAGCTAGATGGATAAGTAATTGGCTTGGTAATAGGAGACAGAGAGTAATAGTGGAAGGGTGTTTTTCTAGCTGGAGGTCGGTCACCAGTGGAGTGCCGCAGGGCTCGGTACTGGGACCTCTTCTATTTGTAATATATATAAATGACTTGGAAGAGGGAGTAAGTGGAGTGATCAGCAACTTTGCAGACGATACAAAGATGGCTGGACTTGCGGATAGTGAAGAGCATTGGCAGGCGATGCAGCAGGACATAGATAGGCTGGTAGCTTGGGCAGATAGATGGCAGATGGAATTCACTCCTGACAAATGTGAGGTGATGCATTTTGGGAGAAAGAATTTAGAGGGAAGGTATATGATAAAGGGTAGACCTATTAGAACATAGAACATTACAGCGCAGTACAGGCCCTTTGGCCCTCGATGTTGCGCCGGCTAGTGGACCCTCTAACCTAAACTATTCCAATATCATCCATATGCCTATCCACTGACCATTTGAATGCCCCCAAAGTAGGCGAGTCCACAACTGCTGCAGGCAGGGCATTCCACGCCCTCACCACCCTCTGTGTAAAGAACCTGCTTCTGACATATTAAGAGTATATAAACGCAGAGGGATCTGGGGTTGCAGGTGAACAAGTCTCTGAAAGTGGCAGAGCAAGTGGAGAAGGTTGTAAAGAAAGCATATAGTATGTTAGCCTTTATAGGAAGGGGTATGGAGTACAAGAGCTGGTCTTTAATGTTGCAGTTGTATAAAACGTTGGTTAGACCTCATTGGGAATACTGCGTCCAGTTCTGGTCGCCTTACTACTGCAAGGACGTGGAGACTCTGGAGGGAGTGCAAAGGGGTTTACCAGGATGCTGCCTGGAATGGAAGGTCTGAGTTATGAGGAGAGGTTAGGCAAATTGGGACTGTTTTCCTTAGGAAGACATAGACTTAGAGGAGATCTAATAGAGGTGTACAAGATTATGAGGTGTATGGATAGAGTAAACAAGGTTAAGCTTTTTCCTAGGATGGACTCAAATAGCGCGAGGGGTCATAGGCTTAGGGTGAGGGGGGTAAGGTATAATTTGGATGCTAGAGGGAGTTTTTTCACACAGAGGATGGTGGGGTATGGAATGCGCTGCCAAGTAAAGTGGTGGAAGCAGGTACTCTGGAGCTATTTAAGAAATACTTAGATGAGCACATGAACAGAATGGGAATGGAGAGGTATAGAAAACTGATTTAAAATAGGGATCATGAGCCTTGGGAGTCCCTGGGAAGTGTGTAAATAGATGATGATATTGATGTACTTGTTTTTATCCTACAGGTGCTTTGGTCCACCTTGTTGTCTAACGGGGGGCATACACGCGATGGGTCGTGAGAGGGATGCTCTTGGATTTTTTTCGAGAGTATCCTAGTGCTTCACGTCGTTAGTGTACGCTTGACCTGGACCATTTGACGGGCAACACGACAGCTCAGTGACTATCGCTGTGCTGTGCAGATACATGGATTTGGGCCTGTGTCTGTGGGAGTTTGCACATTCTCCCCGTGCTTGCATGGGTTTTCTCCAGGCGCTCCGGTTTCCTCCCACATCCCAAAGATATGCTCTTAGGCTAATTTGGCAGAACAAATTCTCCCTAAATTGTCTCAAATTTGGTTTTTAATCCATAGATCTATAAACATGGACAGGGATCGTGGGTAGAGGTGGGCATATCGGGGTGGCGGCGCGGGCTCGTTGGGCCGAAGGACCTGTTTCCCGTGCTGTTTTGTTCTCTGTTCTTTGACTTTACTCCATTGGAAACACACCACCAAATTGGAGATGTCAGAATTTGCAATTTTTCTAACAGCTTTCATGTAGTTTGCTTTTACATTCTCCAATACATGAGGAACATTACTCCCAATTGGCTACGTGCAAACACATGCAAAACACGCACATGTAATAGGTTGATAAACAGGGTCATTCTTGAGGCATTGACAATTAACTACTTTCTGTTTATAGTCCAGACTGGTATGCATGTACTATTGCTGTCAGCTGCACCAGATTTGCATTTCAAGCTAGTGTGTGTTGTTATTGAGCAATCTTAGCAAAAGAACAACACCATAACATTAACATCAGTAACAATAATTCAAGCCTGAATTTTTCTTGCTCATTACACGTTCAACAAAAAGACAGGAGAATTTTTGCAGCAGAGAGCAAAATTCAAGAAAAGCAAAATGTGAAATACACTGAAGAACCCAGATCATAGTTTTGAAATTCAAACTCAACACATACGTGCAATTTGCGTGCATTTTGAAAGCAGCCAGCTCTTGCAGTATAGATAAGAACTGTAGACTTCTGTAAACATCAACTTTTGAACCAAGAACAGCATCAAGATGTGCTGATTCATACTAATTAATTTCTGTTAGGAAGAGCAGTTAAACATTAACAATGCTGCTATCATTTTCCAACGTTTTATGCCATTTTAGTTCAAAATGTGCATAGGTTTATTTTTAATCTACTGAAGAATTTAAAGATTTTCTGTTGGTATTAAGAGTTTATTGCCAACAGTAGATTTCCTCTTCCGTTTCTCCTCATTGTCTTATTACTAACTCAACAAGTTGAAGTTGCTCCTCCCACAACTGATTTGGTTGCTTAGTTTGTGTAAAAGTAAAACTATTCTTAAATCAATATGGGCCTGTTTCAGCTCCTATTTTGGGCTGTATAGCGGCACAGTGGTTAGCATTGCTGCCTCACAGTGCCGGGCATCTGGGTTCGATTCCTAGCTTGGGTTACCATCTTTGCAGAGTCTGCATGTTCTCCCAGTGTCTGCATGGGTTTCCTCCTAGTTTCCTCACACAGTCTGAAAGACATATTGGTTGCATTGGCTGTGTTAAATTCTCCTTCAGTATACCAGAACAGGGCCGGAGCTTGGCGACTAAGGGCTTTTCATAATAACTTCATTGCAGCATTATTTAATGTAAGCCTACTTGTGACTAATTTTTTTTAAAACAGCTTGATGTGATAATATCATCTTGTATCTACAGATTATTTTATACAGCTTTTACCATTATTTATCATTACTAGTTCATCAGTATTAATTATTACTGAATAAGGAGGGAATAGAGGGATACAGATAGGTAAGGGCAGAAGCTTGTGCTTCAGTTTAATTAGGGCATTGTGATTGGCAGGCTGAAGGGCCTGTTTCTGTGCTAGATTGTCCTTTGTTCACTAGTCTTATGCGCAGTAAAATTAAGAAGAGGCTATCTTGGGACAGAAACTGATCTGGGAATAGTTTTAAACACAATGGTAAAAGGTTAGGAGAAAAGATGAGGTCAGTCCAAAAAATGTGTGGGTTAGGTGCATTGGCATGCTAAATTGCCCCTTAGTGTCCTGGGATGCATAGATAAGACAGATTAGCCGGTAAATATGTGGGATTACAGGTATAGGACTGAGGTGCAATTGTTGTCCGTGCAGACTTCATGGACTGAATGGTCTCCTCCTGCACTGTGGGGTTTTTATGAAATCAGAAAGCAGTTGCGAGGTGACTTTTTAAAAGACTTAAAACTATAGTAAGTAGGGAAAACTGAAAGCCAGGATTTTGAAGGCTTTAAAATTTCAGGAAAGGAGCAGTTAAGTAGGATGCAAAGGAAAGCACCATGACTTCACAAATACAAGGAGAACATTGCAAAGCATTTTACATTTGGTGCTTCAGTTATTCAGGGACAGGCGGCCAACCTCTTCGCATTTATATTGCTGAATACAGCTTCTCAAACATGTCAGCAGGATCATAGGATCCCTGCAGTACAAGGAGGAGCCACTTGGCCCATTAAGTCTGCACCGACTACAATCCCAAACAGACCCTGTCCCCATAACCCCACATATTTATTTTAATAACCCCCTGACACTAAGCAGCAATTACCAGTCAACCTAGCCCTCGCATTTTTGGACAGTTGGAGGAAACTGGAGCACCTGGAGGAAACCCACCCAGACACAGAGAATGTGCAAACTCCCTATAGACTGTCACTTGAGGCCAGAATTGAACCCGGGTACCCGGCACTGTGAGGCTGCGGTGCTAACCACTGTGTCACTCTGGATTTGGAAGGCAACAAAAATGAATAACTATTATTCTGCTTCAGGTTAGTGAGCTGGTTTGTCAATTTGAAGGTAGGAAGCTGGAGCACGAGGATTAGTCAGAACTGGTAAACATAAAAGTACTTTCAGATAGCATGCAGAGTTTTAGTCTGAACAAAATTCAGAGGACCACTATCGTGCCAGTAGAACAGGAAGAACAAGGTCGACACTGGTGGATAAAGACAATAGTGGGAAGTGAGAGAAGAATTAAATATCTCGTAAAATTCTCATCAAGTCCATTTTTTTTTGTTTAAAACAGTTGCCTGTCACAATCTTATTAACAGCAGGTTAGTCATGCAGCTGGGAGTCATAAGTAATTGACTGATGCAACGATGATAACCAATCAGCATGGTGCTAAAAACTCCTCCCTCTTCTGAGTCAATTCTCGGAAACAACTCTTTCACTAAATCAACTGCTGATGTTGACTGCAGCCGCCAGCTATGGAAGTGCTGCTTGCTTGCGACAAAATGATCTTTACTGGGAGAAAATATAGCATGTAGTTAATCGATGAAGACAGTATTGGTGGATTCACATCAAACTCAAAATGTTTTCCCAGAATGGTGCTACACAGAATGACTAATCACAAAGCTGGCTGTCATTTCACATCAATGTGACGTGGTGCAAGGTAAGATGTCTATTTTTAAACTCAAGTATTTAAAATCAATCCACCTTCATCTCTGAAAGCTGGGACTCTTGCTAAAACTGCAATCGTAGTGAGGCATGCAATGAAACGGTCAAATGGGAGTGTTTTACATTGGAATGTAGAAAAGCAGAACTGATCATTAAGTTATTGCAGTGTTCACGTACAAGAACTGAAACATATCAATGCAACAGATCCAATTTGATCCAAAAACATTTCATTTCACAATCAATCTAAAATACGTCACATTAACCTGTCTTCAGTAACTGCGTCAGGCCTCTCAAAGATGTCACTGTACTCAGATAGAAAGGAAACAAGATCCAAAAATTATTTAGACTTTACAAATAATCCAAACACGTGTCGAGCATATACTGTACTCTAAAAACCAGAACTAGCACAGAAACAACGTTTGCAGTTTCGTTGCCTCAAGTATTTCCAAAGCAAACAAATTCAGCTCATGTCCCCATAGCGTGGACACAGCTTATGTCTACATAGCGAGAACATGTGGTTTTAAGCCAATGTTAAAAAAAAAAGTGCTGAATGTACAAACATAAAGCAGGCATCATTGTCTTTGCCTTCAAAGTTATTACGTTTTGAAATCTGCAAGTTCATGAGGGAAAAACTGTTTGCTTTTTCTACATGCCTTTTTCACCCAGAAAGAACTGCACCAAACCACTGGCAACAGGATCAGCACGAACATTCATTTAACAGTCGTAGACCCTTCTTTACAGCACAGAAGCTTATAATCCTTATCCATTTCAGGATTTTAGGAATAATGTGTTCCAAATATAACAACTTGACAACAGTTTTGCTCATCAGCAAATCAAACTAGACTTTAAAATGACATATGAGTCATGACTCCGTAAGCAAATCAATAGCATGAAATGACAGGGATCACTGAACCTGGAGGAGGGAGGTTTCCATTACTGAGCACTTTTTAATATTCTACAAAAGAGAATATATCAGTGCCTGAAATGGAGTCAAGGCACTAAATCACGACCTTCAAACTGTCTTCACGTTACTACAGCATATTCACTTCATATCAGAACAATATCTCACATTATAGATGCTTCTTCAATAAAGAACTCACATACAGTTAAAAAAACGTTGGACACTTGTAACATGTCCACGGGAAAAGGACATGTTACAAGTATACTTCATGACTTTCCTCACTCACTCTCTTCACCCTCACCAACGCCTCTCCTCCCCCACAGCAGCTAGGAAATATTTCAACTTCTGATCCAGATCGAGAGATCAGAAAATATGAAAAGCAAGTCTCAAACCTGCATTTTTCCACGTTATATGACAAACCACCCCCACTCAATAAACAGTCTCATTTTTCTGAGTGCTTTGGTTAATGCTTGCTGAAATAAGACATATCAGTTCTAATGCAGTATCAACGAGAAGGTATGACACTGTCAAAAATGCAAACAATTGCTCGTGGTAGGGGTTAGGGAGCTATTGAGGAAAAGACACAGCAGAAGATAGAGTACCCAGCAACAAATTCAACAAAAATAGTAGCCAGGGTGGGGCTAATGCAGTGAGAAGTTGCCTTTTTGGGAGAGAGGGGATTGGCATCTTATTCAGGAAGGGAAACACCCTGCAGTGGTGTGGCTGCAGCATGGGATATGGGATAGGTTAACATAGGTTGATAGGATTGAAAAGGGGATAGAAATGGCGTCAGAAGGGAGGGATAAAAGAATAGAACGAGTCTTGTGTGAGAAGGATGAAATGGCTTGCTTGTAGTTGTAATGGAGAAACTAATTTCACTGAAAGTGCTCCACAGCCCTCTGCCTAATAATGTCATTACCCATATTTGAACTGAATCGATTGAAATGTAATTGGGAGCTACATTTGCTTTTGTCCATTTCACCACAATGATATTTTGAAACACACATTGCTGGAAATACATCTGGTCTCACAGGGAAGGAATATGGGATTTGGGAACTGAGTGTAAATCCTTTTCCAATCAGATTTAAGGAAGAGGCTCCAATATCTCTCCTTCTGGATGAGTACATGGGATTTAACGTGATTGGGAGTTACAGGTAGTTCTATGGCTTGGTAGGTATGGATATGATCGGCGCAACTTGTGGGCCAAAGAGCCTGTTTGTGCTGTAATGTTCTATCAAATGGCTGACCAAGAATCCCTGCCACTAATAGCACCTACCACTGGTATATTGGAAGAATTCACAGATTGATAATCAATCAGTTTGGCCATATCATGAACACGCCCTTCACTGTAGGTCATCAAGTCCTGGGATGGGACTTGAAGCCAGAGCTTTTGGCTCAGGGGCAGGGTTGCTACCCACTGCATCACAAGACCTCCTTAAGCCAAATCAACAGAGTTTAGCAGAGGTTTCAGGCCAACACTTATAGGTACTGTTTAGAATAAAACAGACTTTCATTGCCGTCAAAGACAAAAATTGCTCAGACTTCTAAAATACCTTGATGTCAAAATTATCAGTTTCCAATGATGCATCAACAGTGATACAACAAAAATGCGAGTACCCATCACATCACACAGCAGCAATATGGATGAAACACCAGTGAATTCCGATTTGCCCAGCAGCTAAACTGCAGAATGGAAAGTTTCTAGTGAAAATGAGAGGGGATGATGAGAAGACAAGATTTATGCTGGCATTAGCTGGCATGGCTGACTGAACAAAATTAAAGCCAGCACTAATTTTCAAATGTAAAACCATGCCAAACACTAAGTTCCCTCCAGGAATTTTTCCACATGTCCATGATAATAGCTGGCTAGATTGTGATGGAGAAGGGCTATGGATTGATAATGTGTGAAATAGGTGTCTTGATAGTTTACATAAAGAATGCAGTTTATTAGGGTGGGATATGTTCAGATTCCACATAACTGATAAGGACTAGAGATGCCTTCAGAGAAATCACATTCACATCCACAGTGCAGTTATACCAGAGGGTCTAACATCTTTGAATGCATGCCTCAACAAGCCATTCACGAATCATGTTCATATTGAATGGAATAAGTGAATGGTTGATGGGGAAAAACACTCACAAGGAGTGGAAACATGTATGATGATATTTGGTTGTCAAATTGTGGGGGGCGGTTAGTGCAACAAGTGTCATTGGATCATTGAAAAAGACAGCATCTATTTTTAAATCCAGTTATAGAACATAGAATATTACAGTGCAGTATAGGCCTTTCGGCCCTCAATGTTGTGCCGACCTGTGAAAATCAATCTAAAGCCGATCTAACCTACACTATTCTAACATCATCCACATGTTTATCCAGTGATCATTTAAATGCCTTTAATGTTGACGAGTCCATTACTGTTGCAGGCAGGGTATTCCACGACCTTACAACTCTGAGTAAGGGCCTTTCTCTGACATCTGTCTTATCACCCCTCAATTTAAAGTTAAGTCCTCTCGTGCTAGCCATCACCATCCAAAGAAAAAGGCTCTCACTGTCCACCCTATTTAATCCTCTGATCATCTTACATGCCTCTATTAAGTCATCTTAACCTTCTTCTCTCTAACGAAGGCCTTTCCTCACAAGGCCTTCCCACCATTCCAGGCAACATCCTGGTAAATTTCCTCTACACCCTTCCCAATGCTTCCACATCCTTTCTATAATGCGGCGATCAGAACTGTACTCAATACTCCAAATGTGGCCGCATCAGAGTTTTGTACAGTTGCAACATGACCTCATGGCTCCGAAACTCATTCTTCTACTAATAAAAGCTAACACACCTTATTAACAATCCTGTCAACCTGGCTGCCAACTTTCAGGGATCTATGCACTTGGACACCATGAACTCTCTGCTCATTCATACTACCAAATATCTTACCATTAGCCCAGTTCTCTGTATTCCTGTTACTCCTTCCAAAGTGAATCATTTCACACTTTTCCGCATCAAACTCCATTTGCCACTTCTCCACCCAGTTCTGCAGCTTATCTATGTCTCTGTAACCTGCAAACATCCTTCCGCACTATCCACAACTCCACCAACTTTAGTGTCATCTGCAACTTACTAACCCACCTTTCTATGCCCTCATCCAGGTCATTTATAAAAATGACAAATAGCAGTGGCCCCAAAATAGATCTTTGCAGTACATCACTAATAACTAAACTTCAGGATGAATATTTCCCACCACCCTCTGACTTCTTACAGCTAGCCAATTTCTGATCCAAACCACTAAATCACCCTCAATTCCATGCCTCCATATTTTCTGCAAAAGCTTACCTTATCAAACGCTTTACTGAAACTCATATATACTATCAACTGGACAATAAATGCGGGCCTTGCCCGCAACCCATTCTACATCCCACAAAAGAATAAAAACACTACTCCTGCATGAGACAGCAATTTACATATAGCTCCATTAACCTGGTATGCTCTATTCACTCCTCATTGTATAGGTTCTTTACAGCATAGAAACCGACCATTCTGCCCAACCAATCTTTCTGCCCAAGGGTAATCCCAAAGTGGAACAAGCTGCCAAAGGATACAATCACAGCTCTGTCACTGGAAATCTTCAAGACCATCATTAGATTATTTCCATTTCAAAGTTTTCATCACTAGCCATGATATGGTTGCTGGCAATGGACTGGGGTAGTCTCACAAGATTACTCACCTGGATGAAGAGGCAGTGCTCTGAAAGCTCGTGCTAGCAAATAAACCTGTTGGACTTAACCTGGTGTTGTGAGGCTACTTACTGTTCATTACTAGGATTACCATTTCAGCAGTCATACTTAGTTGAACTAGTGTACCCAGATAAACATTGACAGATGATGTTTATGAGTCTGGGATGTTGACATAACTACAGCAGAAGAAGCAGAAAACAGTCCTGTGCCCAAAGTTAAGCTCCATTCAAATCTTCTCCCATCCTTGCTCATCTAAATTTGTCATTGTAACCCTTTATTCCCTACTCTCTCATAGGTTCATCTGGCTTCTCCTTCAATGCATTTATACTCTTTGCTTCAACCACTTCCATTGGCAGCAAGTTGCACATTCAAAACAAATTTTGATGTTTCATCGTGGGTTGACCTGAAACATTAACTTGATTTCTCTGTCCACAAATTCTGCCATTCTCTTTTTATTTGAGACTTTCAATGTCTACAGCACATTGTTTTTGAAACCCAAAATATTACTATACATAAAACTGTTACAATTCAAATTCTAGTACCACAGTCAGCAGCTTGAAAGCAGCTCCAACCAACAGGAAATTTAAATGGTGAATATATACTTGGCCACTATTTCAAAATAGATAATCTCTAACCTCCAGGGCTCTGCTCCTGAAAGGAAGGAAGTAATGAGCCACAGAGTTTTGAGTGTAGGAATTGCTACCAAAGCAACAATCAACTCAAATCTCTCAGATAGTTGGTGGTTTGAACTGGAAAATAAAATATTTGCTGTTTACGAAATCATAGTGAGAGCTAGTTTGCATTGCCAGCGCTTCAAGCTGTTTAACTCAGTGACCAAAGGCAAGAAATAGCTGAAATTTTTTAAACTGTCAGTGTGAAAACATGTACGTTGCATTTCAAAGATATGTGTAGAACATATGAACATATTTCAGTGAATCAAATTTAAATTGAAATTCAATTGATTACTTGGACGTGATACAACTCTTTTGTTTTCACTGTGTTCAACACTTCAATTGTTAACCTAGGATGTTCCCATTCAACTAAACAATGGAGCAGGAGTGTTGTAGGAGGATGATATGGTCAACAATGCAAAAACTGACATCAAACTGAGAAAGTATATCAGGGGCAGTTTACCACAATCAGGATAAGGAAATCAAGGAATGTGGATCAAAAGGATGATAAAACAGAGCTGAGGTATATATTAGCCACAATCTAAAAACAGGCTGAAAAAACTACTCCTATGTTAGGTCTCCTACTACTATGTTACATTAAAACATAGAAAAACAGAAACATAAAAGATAAGATCAGGAGGAGGCCAACTGACCCTTCAAGCCTGCTCTACCATTCATCACAATCATGGTTCAACTCAATAGCCTAATCCTGCTTCTCCCCATAAGCTTTGATCCCATTTACCCCAAGTTCGATATCTAGCTGCCCCTTGAATATATTCAATGTTTTAGTGCATGAATGCCACAGGTTTGCCACTCTTTGGCTGAAGAAATGTCTCCTCACCTCCATCCTAAATGGTCTACCCTGAATCGTCAGACTGCGACCCTGGTTCTGGACTCCCCCAACATCAGGAACATCCGCCCTGCATCCATCCTGTCTAGTCCTGTTAGAAATGTACAAGTCTCTACGAGATTCCTTCTCATTTGTCTGAACTCCAGCATAACCTAGTCAACTCTCCTCATACGTCAGTTTTACCATCCCCAGAATCAACCTGGTAAACCTTTGCTACACTCCCTCAAGAGCAAGAACAGTCTTCCTCAGAAAAGGAGACCAAAAGTGCACACAATACTCTAGGTCTGGCCTACCAAGGCCTGTATAATTCCAAAACATCCCTGCTCCTATATGCGAAGCCTCTTGCAATGAAGGCCAACATACCATTTGCCTTCTTTACCACCTGCTGCACCTGCATACTTACTTTCAGCAATTAGTACACAAGGAAATTCAGGTCCTGCTGCATTCCCCTCTCCCAATTTACCACCATTTAGGGAGTAATCTGCCTTCTTGTTTTTGCTTCCAGAGTGAATAACCTCACACTTATCCAAATTACATTGCATTTGCCATTGATTAGCCCACTCACCCAACCTGTCCAGATCATGCTTCCAGATCTCTGCATCCTCATCACAGTTCACCGTCCCACCCTACTTAGTATCATCTGCAAATTTTGAGATGTTAAATTTTGTTCCCTCTTCCAAATCATTAATATATATTATGAGCAGCTGGAATCCCAGCACTGATACGTGTGGCACCCCATGCTTACTGCCTGCCAATTTGAAAAGGACCCATTGATCATATTCTTTGTTTCCTCTCTGCCAACTAATTTTCTATCCATCTCAATACACTTCCGCCTTTGATCTTGCATGATAATCTCTTATGCTGGGACATTGTCAAACACTTTCTGAAAGTCCAAATATACCATATTGACTGGCTCCCTCTCGTCAACTCTATTAGTTACATCTTCAAAGAATTTCAACAGATTTGTCAACATGATTTCCTCTTCATAAATTATGCTGACTCTGTCTAATCCTGCCACTGCTTTCTAAACGCTCCGCTATAAAGTCCTTGATAATGCATTTGAGGATTTTTCCCACTATTGATGTTTGGCTTACTGGTCTACAATTCCCTGTTTTCTATCTCCCTCCTTTTTTGAATATTGGAGTGATTTTAACAACCTTCCAACCTGCACTGACTGTTCCAGAGTATATAGAATCCTGGAAGATGACCACCAATGCATCCAGTATTTCTACAGCCACTGTTTCAATGTTTAATAGTAATCATTATGATATTAATGGAATGAGTGAGAATTCTTCTTTCTAAGCTTTGTTCCTTGAAGAAAGAATGTCCATAGGAACATCAGAATTAGGAGCAGAAGTAGGCAAATTTAACCCTTTGAGTCTGTTCCACCATTCAATCAGTTCATAGTTAATCACTCCTTGTTCTCAAATTCACTTCCCTACCCATTTACCATATCCCTATGTCCTTTTTGAAATCATTTAATGATTCAGATTCCAGCACATTGAGGCAGCTGGTTCCACAAATTCATGACCCTCAGCCAGTAGTAGTTCCTCCTCATCTCAGTTTTAAATCTACCACCTCAAACTATACCTGGGACATCTTGTTCTAGATTACCCTGTAATTTGGTCTGCATTTACTCTATCAATCCCTTTTAGAATTTTATATACTTCAATCAAATCCTTCTAAACTTCAGTGAGTATAAGTCCATAGTAATTAACAATCAACACAAACACTTTCAGAATCAAGTAATTTGTGAACAATGTTGGTAAAATGAGCAATAACTTTATATAACTCAGTCTCAACAAAAGGACCTTCAACAGTACACTATCCCTTACAAATCAATGTAACAGTTTGCATTCTGACACTAATCATTGATCAAATCACAGTATTTTATAGAACAAAAAAGTCCATGAAGGCCACAAGGCCAATGGGAGCAGAGTGGAAATGTTATTGGATTAATAATCCGGACATCTGGACTACTGTTCTGGAGGTATGCATTCAAATCCACTACAAGAGTTGAGGAAATTTAAATAGAATTAATTAATAAAACTGGATTAAAACGCCAGTATCATTAACAACTGCTATTCTGGTTGGCAGTTGGTGACTAGTGGAATGCCACAGGGATCGGTGCTGGGGCCTCAACTGTTTATCATTTACATAGATGATCTGGAGGAGGGGACTGAGTGCAGGGTAACGAAATTTGCTGTTGACACAAAGATGATAGGAAAAGCAAATTGCATGGAAGGTGTGGAAAGTCTGCAGAAAGATCTGGATAGGCTGAATGAGTGGGTGAGCACTTGGCAGATGGAGTATAATGTTAGCAAGTGTGAGGTTATCCACTTTGGTAGAAATAATAGTAGGGAGGATTATTATTTAAAAGGCAAAAAGCTGTAGCATGCTACGGTGCAGAGGGACCTGGAGATCCTAGTGCATGAATCGCAAAAAACCCAGTCTGCAGGTGCAGCAGGCGATCAAGAAGGCGAATGGAATGTTGGCACTTATAGCGAGGAGGATAGAATATAAAAGCAGGGAGGTCTTGTTGCAACTGTACAGGGTAGTGGTGAGGCCACAGCTGGAATACTGTATGCAGTTTTGGTCGCTGCATTTGCAGAAGGATATATTGGCCTTGGAGGGAGTGCAGAGAAGGTTCACTAGGCTGATACTGGAGATACGGGGGTGAGCCTATGAAGAGAGATTGAATAGACTGGGTCTATACTTGGAGTTTAGAAGGCTGAGGGGGGAATCTTAAGAAACATTTAAGATAATGATGGGGATAGATAGGGTAGAGACAGAGAGATTCTTTTTGCTTAGAAAGGATAGCAGGATGAGAGGGCACAGCCTCAAAATAAGGGGGAACGGGTGTGGTTTAGATCAGTGTTGAGGAGGAATTTCTTCACTCAAAGGGTGGCGAATCACTGGAATTCTCTGCCCATTGAAGTGGTGGAGGCTACCTCACTGAGTATATTTAAGTCACGGGTAGATAGGTTTCTGATAGACAAAGGAATCAAGGGTTATGGGGAGAAAGCAGGAAAGTGGAACTGATCCACTTCAGATCACAAATAATCTTATTGAACGGCAGGCTCGAAGGGCTATACAGCCTACTCCTGCTCCTATTTCTTATGTTCTGGATTGTCAACGATTAAAAAAAAACCTAGTTCAGTAATCACCTTTGGCGAAAGAAATCTACCATCTTTAGTTGGTATAATGCTTCCACTCTGTCTTTCACTTCATCAAAAGCATAAAGGTTTGGACAAGTTTCTCTGCAGAGAACATTAAGATATCAATGTCTGTATCAGAAACAAGTTTTGGCACAGAATCGCACAAATATTTGGGAAAAGAAAGAAAGGTTATGGGGACAGTGAAGGGGATTAAGACTGTTACCTCAACTCATCTTTCAGATTTTCATTAACTTCTACAAATCTTCCATTCTTCTGGTATTTCTGTCTCACTAGGTTAATTCTAGCTATAACTCACCTTAATGAAGAATTTCTCTTCATTACTCTATTTTGATCATTTTATCAGGCATTAGAGGCAGCATTTTGCATAGCCTTCCCCTACAATGTGTTTCGCAGTGACAGAGGAGTCCATCATTGTCTGGCAGTGGAATCTTCTGATCCTGCCATTGTCAATGTAGTTTTCCGTTCTACGCTTGGATAATC
Source organism: Sphyrna mokarran (assembly GCA_024679065.1). Classification (NCBI taxonomy): domain Eukaryota; kingdom Metazoa; phylum Chordata; class Chondrichthyes; order Carcharhiniformes; family Carcharhinidae; genus Sphyrna; species Sphyrna mokarran. Next base: position 17,317,981 of record JAGIQG010000016.1, on the reverse strand, counting down.
CTGCAAGCGAGAACGTACAGAAAATTTCGATGTTCAATTTCCTTGAGAGTTGCAAGCTCTTTTGCCCTCTGGACCCAACTAGAACAAATTTACACCTATGCCATAATATTAATTATTGTGCCGAGTCCCTTAATCCACTGGAAATTTGATCATATTCACCACATTCCTATTGAGACTGCTACTAATTCCTCAATTATTCATCACTTTAAATATTTTGACTTGTTTCAAGACCGTCTTAATATGGCTTTACTAGTTGTTAAACTAGGGACTCCTGATTCTCGCACTTTAGTGAATCAGTCGTGACCTTAGATAGAATAGATAGATAGAACATTACAGCGCAGAACAGGCCCTTCGGCCTTCGATGTTACGCCGACCAATTAGGAACAAGCAGTGACCCTCTAACCTAAACCATTCCCCTTTCATCCATAAACTTATCTACTAACCTCTTAAACGCCACCAAACTTGGTGCATCTACCACTGACGCAGGCAAGGCATTCCATACCCTTACCACCCTCTGGGTAAAGAACCTACCTCTGACATCTGTCCTAAAACCACCACCCCTTAATTTAAAGCTATGTCCCCTCATAGAACATTACAGCACAGAACAGGCCCTTCAGCCTTCAATGTTGCGCCGACCAATATAAAAAGCAATGCCCCTCCAAACTAAACCATTCCCTTCTCTTCCATATACTTATCAACTAACCTCTTAAACGCCACCAAACTTGGCGCATCTACAACTGCTGCAGGCAGGGCATTCCACTCCCGAACCACCCTTTGGGTAAAGAACCTACCTCTGATATCCGTCCTATAACTATCACCCCTTAATTTAAAGCTGTGTCCCCTCGTGCTAGCTTTCTCCATCTAGGAAAAAGGCTATCACTGTCCACCCTATCTAAACCTCTAATCATCTTATATGTTTCAATAAGGTATCCTCTTAGCCGCCTCCTTTCTAACGAAAACAACCTCAAATCCCTCAGCCTCTCTTCATAAGACCTGCCCTCCATACCAGGCAACATCCTGGTAAACCTCCTCTGTACCCTCTCCAATGCCTCCACATCTTTCTTATAATGCGGGGACCAGAACTGCACACAATACTCCAAGTGCGGCCGCACTAGAGATTTGTACAGTTGCAACATGACGTTGCGGCTCCGAAATTCAATCCCCCTACCAATAAAAGCTAAGACTCCGTATGCCTTCTTAACAACCTTATCGACTTGATTGCCAACTTTCAGGGATCTATGCACACATACACCAAGATCCCACTGTTCATCAACACTATTAAGAGTCCTACCATTAGCCCTATACTCTACACATTTGTTATTCCTGCCAAAGTGGACAGGGATAACATCTCAAATCCTTAGCAGGGTACAGCATGTACATTTTTATACTAATTATGCTGGGCTCCTAACAAAGCTGTCGTACAAATGTGTTGCTTTTGCTTAACTCCTTCTACTTGTGGCACTTAATGGTTTATTGCAGCCTCTATTCCCATCAGTTCTGGAATCTACCAGGATGCCATTGAATAACATTGTTCCTTCTTTATAGTATTGGTATCGTTCAATAAATAAGCAATAACTCTTTTGCTGAAATAGCCATTATACTGAATAATGCTACTTTCTGAAACACTGCAATGGCCGCAGTCTTCATTATATAAGCAGAAACAGTGACTGTTTTGCTAAAATCTGGTCAGTTAGCATAGCATTGAAATGGGTTCCCATGCCACTTACTATTCTCCATGCTGCAACTTCAATTTTTTAAAAAAAACTTTGGTATCAAGCTTATTCTTTTTGCTTAAACAATGAACTATTATTCTTTCTTGATGGCTTCCTTCTTCAGTTTTGACAGCTTGTGCTTGATGATTTTGCTCTTTATGACTTTGTAAGCGATCAAAGTCTATCTTTTTGGCTCTTTGCAAACTTTCTTTGCCCAGTGGCTGGCTTCCCATTTACTGGCCATTTTCTTCTTTTCCGAAGAGCTTTCACAGACTTGGGGTAGACACTGTGGTATCCGAATCTTGAAATCGGTGAGCTTCATACATTCAAACGGTATTGCTTGTCTCCAAACTCTACTGCAACAGCCATTCACCAATGCCCTGTTCCAGTCAATAACATCAACAATTGCCACTAGTTTGCCCGTGCGAGGGCCAAAGGCAGTACAAGTCACACAGCCAATCACTTGTAGACCATGGTGGAAATTTGATGTTGTAGCTTTATGCAGATCATTAGCAATCTCAGTTTTTTATTTACAAGAAACATCTCAATTACTCTTAATTTCAAGCTGAAGGAACTTATTTTACAGAGTTAAGGTGTCTACTAACATCACACACAATAAAATTGTTATTTTTCCAGATAGTGTTCTGTCAATGCATGAGGGTCACCCTTTTGAACTTTCTTGACAAAGGCTTTGTCACGACCTGAAACCTCAAGATAGCTTTGGTTCCTTGGCAACAATAGGATTGTAAACTAAATTTCACATAACATTATTGTTTTTACAGAGGTCTACAAAGCTCTAGGCACAGACCCTGTACATTCATTTTATAAAGCAATTGTCATACTCTGAAATAATAAAATTTTATTGTTACTAAACAGTGCTCTGAAGAGGTCCACTGACTTACCTACAGAAGCTGTAAACGTCATACTTTGTCATTTGTTCTAGGACATAGATTATTCAAGGAAGGCTGCATTCATTGCCTATGGCTAAGGCCTTGAGACAGTGCTGAAAGCAACATTTGCAAAACAGAGAAAAGCAGATAGGAAGCAAGTTTAAAAATAAGCTCAGGACGCTAAAGCTGATAATGGTTCAGTTCAACTTGAGCGAATGATAGAATCAGTGACATGGAAGCAGTAAGTTTCTGGCAGAACTAAAGATGACAGTCTTCAGTTGAGCTGGATGAATGTGTAATTCATCTACAATTGGATGTGACAGTTCAGAGACAGTCACAGAGATAATGGAAATGGTTTGAGATGAGGATTGGTATCATTGGTGGTGTCTGTGGTAGCTAATTCATATATGAATATCTTGAATCAGTTGCTATGGTCAAGATGGCCATGGTGCTGGGTGGGAGTCAACAATATTTGTGAACCTGATGAAAGTGGAATATTGAATAATTGGATAAGGGTTTTTTTCAAAGATGCACAGATTGGAAGTTGGTTTTGAGTGTGACAGAGAGAGAGAGAGAGTGTGACAGAGAGAGAGAGACAGAGAGAGAGAGTGTGACAGAGAGAGAGAGAGACAGGAGAGAGAGAGAGAGAGAGAGAGAGAGAGACAGAGAGAGAGACAGAGAGAGAGAGAGAGAGAGAGAGAGAGAGAGACAGAGAGAGAGACAGAGAGAGAGACAGAGAGAGAGACAGAGAGAGAGACAGAGAGAGAGACAGGAGAGAGAGACAGAGAGAGAGACAGAGAGAGAGACAGGACAGGAGAGAGAGAGAGAGAGAGAGAGAGAGACAGAGAGACAGAGAGAGAGAGAGAGAGAGAGACAGAGAGTGAGAGAGACAGAGAGTCTGTGTGTGTCTGTGTGTGTCTGAGCGAGAGTGGACATTATCCCCACATCTGCATGGATTTCCTCTGGGTGCTGCAGTTTCCTCTCACATTCCAAAGATGTGCAGGTTAGGCAGATCGGCCAAGCTAAATTGCCCCTTCATCTCAGGGGACTAACTAGGGTAAATGCCTGCTGTGTTGGGGCTGGGCCAAGGTGGGATTGTGGTTGGCGCAGACTTGATGGGCCCAATGGCCTCCTTCTGCACTGTAAGATATGATGATTCTAAATCTTAAGAAATGCTTTCTCGATGTAAAATTGCTATAGTGACAGAACAGTTTCATTTTTCTGGGAATGTAAAGAAAGGGACCTGTTCAGTCGCAAAATTTCATGGATTTTTTTTTAAATTAGTTCAGGACGTGGGCATCACTGCCAGCATTTATTGTCCATCCCTGGTTGTATTTGAACTGAATGGCTTGCTAGGCCATTCCAGAGGACATTGCTGCGGGTCTGGAGTCACATGTAGACCAGACTGGGTAAAGATGACTATTTGTTTTCCCTGAAGAATATTGTAAACAACAATTGATAAATGGTTTCGTCGTCATCATTAGATTTTTAATTAAAAATTTGAGATTTTTATTTAATTCAAATTTCACCATCTGCCAGGATGGGATTTGAACCCAGGGTCTCTGGATTACCAGTCCAGTGACAATATCACTATGTCACCGCCTCCCCTGTTAACCATTAGTAATGTACTAGTGAAGTACAAGCGCTTGTGCTAATTGCATTTACTGTATTTTAGAACCATAGTATACATCAGTTGTACATTTACACAAAGATGTGACTGTAGGACAACTTCTTAAAAAATACTCAACTCAACAAACATTTGAACTAAAATATTCAGCATTTCCTAGTTATAAAGGCAAAGTTATACCAAAACTATGAACTTCAGCATCAGAAGATACTTACTTGGAGGAGCAAGTGAGCATGCTTATAAGAGCAGGCTACATGTTTTAACTATCCCACATCACCAACACAAATTCATCCAAACAGGCTGCACTCTCCCTGGATTGCCTTCTCAGTGTCTAAGAAAATATTACAAAAATTTATTTTTAAGTTGTATAAAAAAAGTAACATCCATTTCTGAGTCACTGGAGTTGCTCGTTCAGATTGTTATCAGAGTTTCTCATTGGAAAGTGAGTGACTGCACATTGAATGACACTGCAGCAGGTTTGCGAGGAAACCGGAGCAGACACAGGCAGAACAGAAAGAAAGACATCAGATTCATGTAAAGATCTAGATAAATATAATAACTGCACTTATTTCTAAAGAGCAGTAAAGGCTGTACTGATGCCCAATCATGTTGCAACTGTACAAAACTCTAGTGCGGCCGCACTTGGAGTATTGTGTGCAGTTCTGGTCCCCACATTATAAGAAAGATGTGGAGGCATTGGAGAGGGTACAGAGGAGTTTTACCAGGATGTTGCCTGGTATGGAGGGCAGGTCCTATGAAGAGAGGTTGAAGGATTTGCGGTTGTTTTCGTTAGAAAGGAGGCGGCTAAGAGGGGATCTTATTGAAGCATATAAGATGATTAGAGGTTTAGATCGGGTGGACAGTGATAGCCTTTTTCCTAGGATGGAGAAAGCTAGCACGAGGGGACACAGCTTTAAATTAAGGGGAATGAGTTATAGGACGGATATCAGAGGTAGGTTCTTTACTCAAAGAGTGATTAGGGAGTGGATTGCCCTGCCTGCAGCTGTTGTAGATGCGCCAAGTTTGGTGGCATTTAAGAGGTTAATTGATAAGTATATGGAAGGGAAGGGAATGGTTTAGTTTGGAGGGGCATTGCTTTTTATTTTGGTCGGCACAACATCGAAGGCCAAAGGGCCTGTTCTGTGCTGTAATGTTCTATGTTCTATGTAATTATATTTAAAATTCAGATCAAAAGGATTCTTGAACTCTAAGGGAATCAAGGAATGAGGAAATAGGATGGGAAAATAAAGTTAAAAAATCAACCATCAGATATGGTCTCACTGAATGGCAGAGCTGTACTTAAAAAAAATTAATCTCTGTCCTCTCTACATAATAGATACTTAGAATCATAGAAGCCCTACATTGAAGAAGGAGGCCACTCAGCCTATTGAGCCTAAACCAACAATAATCCCACTCAGGCCCTATCCCCATAATTCCATGTATTTACCCTAGCTAATCCCCTGGCACTAAGGGGCAATTTATCTTGGCCAATCAACCTAACCTGCATATCTTTGGAGTATGGGAGGAAACTGAAGCACTTGGAGGAAACCCACACACTAGGTCATGCACACTCCGCACAATTGCTTAAGGCCAGAATTGAAGCTGGGTCCCTGGCATTATCAAGTAGCAGTATTAGTCACAGTGCCACTCCACAAGTCAGATGATTTTATCCATCATGACTGAACTGCCTTTTATTTCTAAAACAGAGGCCTTATTGGGACAAAGCTACAATCCGTAACATTCTTTCAGCAAGACGGAAATATTCTTCCCAAGTGGCTTCACTTCCTATTCACACATTCAATATGCATTGTTTCAACTGCTGCACAAAATGATAATTCCTTCAATTGTCTCAGCTTCTATGGCTGCTATTGAAAATCCTATTTAAAAGGACTGAGCTAAACATTCCAACTGAACAAGCACTATATGGCTAATGTTACAGGAAGTTTCATTATGACACTAAGAGAAAGGTTGCATGGAATCATAAAAACCATAGCAAATTGATCTGCCCTCCCTCTGAAAGAAACCCTTACCTAAATCTCTCAAAATTATCTCCTCAGCAGAGCAAAATCATTGTAAAATAACACCCCCTCACTGTGGCACTAGATACCAGCAATTAACCCCTCACCTAGCATGAAAACAAGACTGGAAGGGCCTCCTTGACTCAAATAGTTAGCTTTTTTACAACAGTTGACTTCTTCACGAACATAGAGACAATAAGTTTTATTTATTTTGTTTTTTTTGCTTTTGCAGGATTTGTGCATCACTTGTTAGGCAAGTATTTATTGCCCATCCTTAACGGTCCCTGAGAAGGTAGTGGTCAGCCTCTTCATTGAGCCACTGCAGTCCATGTGGTGTATATATACCCATAGTACTGTCAGGAAGAAGTTCTAGAATTTTGGCCCAGCAACAAAGAATGAACAACGATATACCTCCAAATCAGGTTTGAGACTAGTGAGAGGTTTGGAGGGAAATTTTTAGATGGTTGTGTTCATAGATATCTGCTGCCCTTGCCCTTTGAGATTGCTGCCAAAATGAGTTTGGAAGTGCTGTCTAACAAGCCCTCTTGAGTTCTGTAGTGCATCTTTCAGATGTTACAAACTGCTGTCACTTTGCGTCGATAGTGGAAGGAGTGAACGTTTATCGATGGGTGCCAATTGAGTGGGCTGCTTTGTCTTGGATGGTGCTGAGCTTCTTGAGTGTTATTGGAACTACACTCATCCAGGCAAGCAGAGAGTATTCCATCACACTTCGGAGTTATGCCTTGTAGATAGTGGACAGGCTTTGAGGAGTTAGGAGGTAGTTACTCATTGCAGGATTCCTACCTGATCTCTGACATGCTCTGGTAGCCACAGTATTTATATGACTAGTTCATAGAACATAGAACATAGAACATTACAGCACAGAACAGGCCCTTCGGCCTTCGATGTTGTGCCGACCAAAATAAAAAGCAATGCCCCTCCAAACTAAACCATTCCCTTCTCTTCCATATACTTATCAACTAACCTCTTAAACGCCACCAAACTTGGCGCATCTACAACAGCTGCAGGCAGGGCATTCCACTCCCTAATCACTCTTTGAGTAAAGAACCTACCTCTGATATCCGTCCTATAACTCATACCCCTTAATTTAAAGCTGTGTCCCCTCGTGCTAGCTTTCTCCATCCTAGGAAAAAGGCTATCACTGTCCACCCTATCTAAACCTCTAATCATCTTATATGCTTCAATAAGATCCCCTCTTAGCCGCCTCCTTTCTAACGAAAACAACCTCAAATCCTTCAACCTCTCTTCATAGGACCTGCCCTCCATACCAGGCAACATCCTGGTAAACCTCCTCTGTACCCTCTCCAATGCCTCCACATCTTTCTTATAATGTGGGGACCAGAACTGCACACAATACTCCAAGTGCGGCCGCACTAGAGTTTTGTACAGTTGCAACATGATGCTGCGGCTCCTAAATTCAATCCCCCTACCAATAAAAGCTAAGACTCCATATGCCTTCTTAACAACTTTATCCACTTGACTGCCTACTTTCAGGGATCTATTGACATATACACCAAGATCCTTCTGTTCCTCAACACTATTAAGAGCCCTACCATTAGCCCTATACTCAGTTCAGTAGAGTTCCTGGTCAATGGTAACACTCAGGATGTTGATACTGGGAGATTCAGTGATGGTGATGCCATTTAATGTCATGGGAAGCTAAAAGCTTGCTAAATTTATATTAAATATTTGAATATTGAATATTAATACATTTAAATAGTTATAACTAACTAGAGGAAAATAGATCTTTTCAAACCCCTCAATTTTCTACTGTCTTTTCATGAAGATTAAATCATTAATTTATTTAACCAAGGAAGGCCACAACAGAGTCAAATCTTCTTTTCACTCTAAATCAGAGTCCATTTTCAAATATAGATCACCAAATCTCCTTAACTTTAAGAGTAAGTGCAATAGCTGAAAACTACCCTTACCAAGAGATCAGATTGTTCAGATCATCTGTAACCAACTTTTTACATTTTAATTCAATGTCCAAAATATTAATTCTTTAAACAAGTCATTAACTCTGCTATTATTCTTTGCAGATATCTTAATAAGCTAATACCTCAGTTGCGACATGGTCTGTGACAGATGGTTAAAACTCTAACATGGTCAAACTTAGAGTGAGAAAGTACTTCTTTGGGTCAACTGGTATAATAGGAGGATTCACATTTGTTGCAGCCTTCATATTTCTGCTTTACTTCAAGACTCCAACTGTGCAAAGAAACAGCAACAGTGGGTTTCCATGTAATTTCAGCACGTACTGTCCTGCAATTTTAAATGGTGAAAAGGAAGGGTACCAACTTGGAGACGATTGTGAAAGGCAATGGAAGCCAGAACCACTTCACATTCGAGACCTAGATAACTGCTCCAAAATCATACGAGAACATCACTTCATAACAAGTTCGCTGTCACAAGAAGAAGCCAACCATCCCCTAGCTTATATTATCACAATTCACAAAGAGTTTGAAATGTTTGTTAAACTTTTGCGAGCAATTTACAATCCACAGAATGTGTACTGCATTCACGTTGACCAAAAATCATCTGAAGATTACAAGAGAAAAGTAAAGAGCTTGACTGACTGCTTTAAAAACATCTTCATAGCTTCAAAATTAGAACATGTCGTTTATGGTGGATTTTCACGCCTACAAGCAGACATAAATTGTATGAAAGATCTTGTAAAGTTAGAACATGACTGGATGTATGTCATCAACCTCTGTGGACAAGATTTCCCAATCAAAACTAACCGGGAAATCATTTGGCATATAAAAAGAAAATGGGATGGCAAAAATATCACACCAGGAACACAACAACCACAAAATATGAAACACAGGACAGAGTATAGTTATAAAGAAGGGATCAATAATGGTAATGGTTACATTTATCGACTTAACCAGAAGAAAAGTGAACCACCACTGAAGCTCGTGATTTATTTCGGAACAGCATACTATACACTCACAAAAAAGTTTGTGCAATTTGTACTGGAAGACGTACGTGCCAAAGCACTCCTCGAATGGTCCCGTGATACATACAGTCCAGATGAACATTACTGGGTAACACTGAATCACTTAGATGGTAAGCTTGAAAAGGTCAACTTGACTAATTGCATCAAGTGAAAGGTTTGTGGGTAATGGAGCTAAAAGTGATGGGGTATTTTTAAGAAACAAACACTTCTCAGGTTTCAGGCCTCACAAACATAAACCAGTTATTGAGGGTTGTGTGTCCAGCTATGTACTCAGAGGGTGAGAACTATCAAAGTCAGTTTTCTGCTCTGTGTAATGGGGACAGTCCCAATTGGCAATTTGTTCATGGAACAAAATGATACAAATTAGCTGACAGTGTCAGAAAGAGCCAAGATGTTGAAAACAAGAATGTCCAACTCATAAACAGAAATGTACTTTCAAATTTGGATTGCAGGTATAATGCTGACCGTGGTGATTTTACTCTGTACACAGATTACTATTCTGTAACAAATGAAACCACATGCACACCACGTGCTCAAGGTAGACAAGTACACCCTTTTCAGAATCATTCACCCTCAAGTGAATGAATACAAGAAATAATTTTATTTCCTACATTTTTCCTTTCTGATATACAAATCTGTAGTAATTTGTAGCAAAGCAAAACACTGTGGATGTTAGAAATCTGAAAGAAAACAGGAAATGCTGGTAAATCTCAGCAGGTCTGGCAACATCTGTGGAGAGTGAAACAGAGTTAATGTTTCAGACCCATATGATTTCTTTAGACTTCTGAAGAATCATCATACGGACTCAATATGTTAAATCTGCTTCTCTCTCCACAGATATTGCCTGGCCTGCTGAGATTTAGCAGCATTTTCACTTGGGATTTCCTTGGCCAGAGCAGACAGAAAACTTTAATATTATGGCATGGGATCTGCTGTGACTAAAGTTAAAATTTATCTTTTAGTCATAAATAGATTTACAACAACACTGCAATGAAGTTACTGTGAACATTGTGAATAGATTTTCACAAGTCTGAGTATTGTTCAACCCGAAGCTCCTACTCTGATCCAAAGCCAAGATTTCCTGAGAAATTCACGATCATATGTCACAGACCTTGTAATGGTGATTCAAGGAACTTTAAACAGTGTTAGTTAGAATTTTAATCAAAGAAACCATTTACATATGTCAGGTTTATTCAAGACAACTGTGTTACTATTCAATGGGAATTCTATTTAAATTAAGATATAGTTCTGTTATGTAACATTCCTAACATTTGCACTTCGCAGTTCCATCCCAGGATACTGCGAGATCATAAATCCTAAATAAGCATGGCCAAATCAAGAGCACAATTCAAAATCAAGTGCACCTCGCAGTAATTGGTTCAACATCTCTAATGGCAAATTTGAAATTAATTCTGTAACTAAAATCGTGGTCAATAGCACAAGTTACTGTTTTTAATAACTTGGTTGGCCTTTAAGGAATGATGTAATTATCATTTTTAAAAACAATCCATGGAGAGTGTAATTAGCTGGGCCTCAGTGCAATAGTCATAAAGGAGTAATACAGTATGTCGTCACTCTTGCTATTAAAGTCCCAAGAAATTAAGGCATTAGTGAAAAACCACAACCCCATAATTTACTGAGATATCAGGATTTTGCTGGAATTATCAGCAAAATCTGGAATGGTCGAGGTCTAGTTTGTACCAGTTAGGCTTAATTCGTTGTCAAATGTAGAACATCATTTTGGAAAGACACTCAAGTTCAACTCTATGTCAAAAATAAATTCTGAGATAAACCAACTGCCTTAATTTAGGCAAGTAGTGTATCAAAGGATGCCATAACGATGGTGCTGTTCTTTCAGTATATAATGGCCATCTAGCCCAAAACTGCAGAGATTATGCATTCTTCTGCGCAGAAAGAGGCCATCGGGCCTATTGAGTCTGCGCACATTCCCAAAAATGCATCTTACCTAGGCCCAGACCACCCTATGCCTGTAACCCTGTGCATTTACCAGTCAAGCTAACCTACACATCTTTAGACACCAAGGAGCAACTTACCATGGCTAATCTCTCTAACCTGCACGTTCTATCCAATTATCCAATGAGTGTCCCTGCCTATAGAAAGTTGATTTTAATCTGAATAACAGGTTCTCTTTTTTCTCTAAATAAAACATAATATTCACAAACAATATTTCAAAACAAATCAAAGAACAACAACATTATTCTTCCAGATTCTCTATAAAGCATCACATTACAAAATGCCCCAATTTTCGAACCTCAATAATCCTTTCAGACAAGTCTTTCTTTTCTGATGCATCAATCCATTGACCTCAGGATTTCCTTTTTTATTTCTGGCATATTCAATCTTTAATTTTGTCTCACACTTTGTAAATGAACACTGCCTGACAAGAAACAATTTACATAACATTCAACAAACAAGCAGACTGTTTTCAGTCCTTGTGTGGAATTTCCACTAAAATATAACAAATAAAATTCTATATTCACTGCTTCCACAAAAGCCAGTATTTCTGCTGCTAAACAACCCATTTCATTTTCTTAGCTTCCCAGGCTAAAGGGCAACATTTCCAATTTTCAAAATACCAAAGATATTATAAAATCAGCTCTACTCAAATATCCATCTGGAAGATTGGCATGAGAAATGTCACTAAATAGAACAAGTAATCTCATGTTTTGGGTCCCCCAAGGTCATAAAGTGTATATATTTCCCCATATTTACTTTTTAAACATTTTCTTTCAGCTTAAAGCACCCTTGACTTTAAGGAGCTGCATTGTCATGCTTTGTTTCAATAGATTAAAAGCAACATTTTGTCCAAGTGCATAACAAATTCAATACTTGGGTAGCCACAGTCTCTACAATACACAACCATTTTCTAAGACCCATCATTAGAATTGGAACTGTGCTTTCTTATTTTCCATTCTTTTACCACACTCTGCCAGCCTATTTGGCCATTATCTTGAACATTAAACATTTGTTAGTAACTTTTCCCGTGTATCTCATGATAGTTACATCACCCCATTCAATGCACCCTTCTGGAACAGTAAGAAGTCTCAGAACACCGGCTTAAAGTCCAACAGGTTTACTTGGTATTACAAGCTTGCTGAGCACTGCTCCTCCATAACACATTACCTGAGGACCCGCTTTAGGCGATTGGTCTTTGACTGTGACAGAACTGTTCCTGTGTATCAAAATCACCTCCCCTACCAGTATCATCTATTTTTCAGAATAATCATCATAAAACACATGAAAATGTGAGATACAAAATGCCTCATCACCTTCTCTCAATTGCTCAGATGTTGAAATTTGTAATCAATTCTAACTGTGAGGAATGAACCTGTATAGTTTAATTAGTATGTTGGAAAATCGCTGTCTTCATGCCCTATTGCCTTGCCAGGGCTTTTCCATTCCTTACAGTCTTCTCTGTTATAATAAGCAGTATCCACAGAATTAAGAATTCAGACAGTTTTATAAATTAGAGCTCTCCAAACTTTCTCTCAGTCCTCTGCTGAGAGCAGAGTGCATGTAAAGCATTCAAACATGCAGGTAAAATGGAACAAGCTGTGGTGCTTGTTGTGGTCTTGCACAAAAGATAATTTGCAATTCCTCTTATAGACCAATTTGTAGGGATGATTACCCCCTTCCTCCCAATCACCTGAATTAAATTCTTTACATGAACTTAAAGTTTGATTTGCTAAAATTAGACACTGCATTTCATCTACAACCATGATTCCTTTCACAGCTTCCACTACTACAAGAACTTTCACAACCACAATGTTCATACTTTTGCATATCTCTAAACTCACCATTAGCAAATTCCCTTCCATTATCAAATAAGAACTTAGCCAGTGCTCCAAGTGCAGTCCCTGTCCATTTCACCAAGACTATCTACAATCACCCTTTCATCCTTACCACATTACCAATGGAAGATTGAATCTGGTTGCTAAGTGTAAATGTCTTTGCCTTTGTTCCATAATTTTAGATTTACAGCAATTATCTCATGAAAACGATGTGCCAATGAAAGGCATACAAATACAATGTGATGGTGTGTTGGCTACCTTTCATGAATTTATTTTGCATGAATTTTGATAAGCCTTGTACACCTCATTAAATGCTGCCTCATCAGTAGCATTTTTAATCTTTGACAAGATGAGACAAGATCAGCTGATGCCATTAACACTTTCCTAACTTCTGACTAGAAACAGCAGGTTTTGTTTGATAACCTGATTGGGGTAAACTACAAATTCACTGACTTTTCAGGAACAATTGCTTTATCATGCTCCATGACCAGTTTCATTCATGCCTTTTCTTATAGAAGGGCATGAATGAAACATGCCCTTCTATAAGGGCAAGTAAATTAAAGCAAAGGTTTTTTTGGAGAGTACACAATAATACAGTGGATTACTCTGGTTATTTTGCCAAGAATCTCCAAACTTTTTAAGAGACCTTATCGTGTTGTCATGCCCAAACTTGAAACAAGTAGAATTTTCATATTCCCTCAGCACTGACTCAGCAGCTAACATTTCAGCCAACCTGTTCCACACATAATGTCAAAATGCAACACTATCTAACACAGCACATTTAAATGAATCTGCAACAAATATACATCACCAGGCTAAAGCTCCTTATGATTAGTGCAACTCCTTCAGCCTCTAAATTCTCTGCATTTTGTGTCACTTCAAGAACTCTGCTTTGGGAGGTTCATCGTGTAATGATATATTTCAGTCACAATTGTTGACTGCTCCCTATGCAGAGCTGGGGTTCATTCACCTACATGACTGCTGCTCAAATCCTATCACCTATTGTGATATAAATCCTGCTAAAAGTATTGTCATTCTTGTTCCTCCTGTAACTCTTTCCTTTTAACTGATACAGCGATCAGTAGTTGGACTTGAAATGCCGCAATCACTGTGGAATGTCCCAATTGTGTCATCAAGGCTACTGAAAGCAAAAGAAAATCCTGAAAAAAATAGTCAAAGCTGCATGCACTTGCTCCTCAGTCTCTTTCCAAGAACCAAGCGTCCATTGAGACCAGGAGCCTCTCAATATTTGATACCTTAGCACAGTCCAATAATGTGAGCACTGAACAAGGAATTTCCAAATTGAATTTCAACAAACTTTTATACAGTCTGTTGCAGCCTATGATATATTCTTTCATGGAATGGCTTTGCATTTTTTGAAATCTATCAGGTAGGCATCCAATAGATCTTTTTAGTAAATATAATCTATGAAACCTAATAGAAGCAGCAATCTTTTCTCAGTAGCCAACCAATAGGTCTTTGCCTTCTGAATTTACTTTTGCTGGTAAATGACAATGCCAATCCATATTCCACTGTGGTACAGATTTCACCCATGTCCACATATCAACTTCATTTTCCCACTGGCCATAAGATTCAGACTTTGAGAACTTCAGCGGATAATCATACCCTGACAAATTGTGATCTTTTGTCTCAAAAAAAATTCTTAGTTTCCATTCTTTGCCTTTAGACAAGTATCCTCTGTTCCTCATTAAACATCATACAGCCAGTTGGTAAAGGAAACTAGAAGTCATTCTTCACATATTTTAATATGTATTCAAAAAAATGACATTACAAATGTACAACTTCTAACTCTACAACCACTCCCCCACCCCAACAACCAGTGTCAATAAGTGTCTCTTTAAATGTGCATGCATGTACTATTTATCTAATGACTGATCCTATCTATAAACATTTAACCTCAATTTATACAATCCACACCCCTCCTCTACCCCACATTGTATTTCCATGTTCACAAAATTATAGAACATCTACAGTGCAGAAGTAGGCTATTCAGCCCATCGAGCTTGCACTGAGGTGCTATCCCCTTAATCTTATGCATTTACCCTGCTAATTCCCTTGACACTAAGAGGCAATTTAGCATGACCAATCCACCTAACATGCACATCTTTGGAGTGTGGCAGGAAACCAGAGCACCCGGAGGAAACTCACACAAACACAGAGAACGTGCAAACTCCACAAACACAGTGACCCGAGGCCCGGATTGAATCCAGGCTCCTGTGAGGCAGCCGTGCTAATCAATGTTGAAGCAAATACATTTTAGAAGTATTCTGATGAGACAATGTATAACAAAATCCTTCATTATTCATTTCTCTTTCCAGGTGCGCCTGGCAGAACTCCAAATGTTTCATGGGAAGGCAATATACGGGCAGTAAAATGGGCACCTGTTGCAGGACCTTCACTTGATGACTGTTATGGTAAGCAGCACAGAACACTTAATCCTATTCTATTGCATGTGTGTCAGGGAGGGGGTTGTATGCGGTAGATGTGCATGCATGCGCACAAGGGGATCTGGAGGTGAATTAGTTTGGTGCGCTTGTATATAAAAAATAGCAAGCACAGTTTTTAAAATCCCCCCATCTTCACTGAATTGTAATTTAACAGCTAAAATTCACCAATAAAAAAAATCAAAAATAGAAGCGTAATAACCCCTACAAGATCCATGGGCAATCTTTGATTAATCTCCCTGTGGAGCTTGTTCAATACAAGTTCCTCTGTTAACAGGCAATGGCTTGCACAGCTGGAAATTACTGTCGAAGCTTTTCCTAAAGCAGACCCAGGACTGAACCTGTTGAATTACTTGTCCCAGGCAGGGACTAATGTGTGTATATAACATACTAGTGGTATATTCTGTAATAAACCATGTTCTTTCCAGTTAGTCTTTCTGAGCTATTATAGTAAGATTCAGAATTAGATTTTCATTAAACATTAAGCTGCCAATTTTGGTGCCTAGAATAAAGATTAGATATTCACTCACCAAGTTTCCCTCCTTTCTCCCCTACCTTCTCCTTGACAGTGTTTATTCTACCATTTTGTTTCATGAATTTACTAAAGTCAATTCAGTAGTCACTCACTTTTGTTCCATTGTCAGGAAACTGAAATCTATAAAGCAAAATTCTTTTTTTCCAAAATAATACAAATTTCTCCTCTCCTTTTATGTATCAAGGCCTTTACTACACCTTCCCTCACGTTTTTATTTCCTGGTTCTAGAATGACAATCATTACTTAGTTTGATTCAGGTCTTGTCATAACGCTAGACTCAACTTCCATGTTGCAACTATAACTAAATGACTTCGTGATTAACATTACAATATTAACAGCACCTGTTAAGAGTTCGTCAACCTCATGTTTCCCCTTCAAGTCTTTGAGATCAGAGTTTGAGGAATTCAGGTGGTTTTACACTCTTGCCACATCTCATTTGCCC
The DNA here is from genome assembly GCA_024679065.1 of Sphyrna mokarran. Lineage (NCBI taxonomy): Eukaryota > Metazoa > Chordata > Chondrichthyes > Carcharhiniformes > Carcharhinidae > Sphyrna > Sphyrna mokarran. The sequence goes on along the minus strand of JAGIQG010000016.1, from coordinate 17,301,497 downwards.
TCTGGTTGGTGGGATCTGGGAGCAATTGATCTTCGTGATAGATCGCTGGTTGGCGCTAAGTGCAGGCACGCTCAACATGCTTTTCTCATTGGTGAGTGTTACACCATGCTTAAGTCAATTGGGTTGTTGTGCCAGTGCTTTGGTAAAGGCAGAGGCTGAGCTGGAAGTCATTTCAGCTCTGGCCAGGAGTGCTGTAGTAGCCACCTCACTGTGGGATGGTCTGGCTCTTGAAAGGGAGAACAGATCTGCATGGTGAACAGGAAGGCAGTTATAAACAAATAAGTTTGTGGCTAAGCCTTGGGCCGTTCCAGCTGGAATGTGACAGAGGGCTGGTTTCTGTCCCAAGAAATGTTCTTTCCAATGATCAAGGCTTCCTTAGCAAAGCATTGTTCCTCTAAGCAACTTTCAATAGCACATTGCGTGAATACTCATCTGCCAGTTGGTTTTGCAAGAACTCATGTTCTTTAATGAGAATAGGAGTACCTTGTTAGCATAGTGATTAGTATTCCTGCCTATCACCTGGGAGACTGGGGTCTAATTCCTTGATGGGGAGAAATTGTGTGCAAGGTAGACTGACAGACGAGGTATGATGGGGGAGTCGAAAACAGTGGCACAGTAGCACCAGGGACTTGTGTTCAATTCTGGCCTTGGGTAACTAGGTAGAGTTTGCATGTAATCCCCTTGTCTGCATGGATTGCATCAGGGTGCTCCAGTTTCCTCCCACAGTGCAAAGGTAAGTAGGCCATACTAAATTCCCCAAGAAGTAGAGGTTAGAATAAGCCGTGGAAAATGTTTGGGGTTACAGGGATAGGGCAGGAGAGAGAGCTTGGGAAGAACTCCCTGTCAAAGAGTTGGTGCCAACTTGATGGGTTGAACAGCCTCCTTCTGCACTGTGAGGATTCTAAAAATTAACCTTCACCTGCCATTCTATGCTTTTGGTCTTCAGTTGCTCACAGATCATTTTGCAAATGTAATGTTGTTTCTTGCAGACATGTGACTGTTTTCTTCAGTCTCATTGTTGTTCCTCTCGAGTTCTTGCCAGAATAGTGAACATTCCTGAGTCCACTATGAAAACTGTTCATTTCAAGTGGTAGTAAATTCATTTTCTCTCATTTTGTAATGTTCCCAATGGACAGACTTGGACCCCATGGTATCCTTGCAGTGAAGGTCCTTCAATACGTTTTCCTTTTTGTTGTGAGATACTTCATTTTGAGTCTTTATGTAATTTAGCAGAGGTTCATTGAACTACTTCCGTCATTTGTCACTCCATCATGTTGCTGAAGGGGAATGAACTGTGTTTGAATCTGATGCTGGAGGACAGGATGCCACCCTTACAGTTGGTTACTGCCTTGTTCAGCTTGTCTTCTCCCGCACCAATAGGTTGTCATTGCTGGGGTCACTGTCTCCACCTTTTCATGAATCGACTGTGATTCTGGCTGGTCTCTCTGGCACCTTCACATGTACATTTGAGTGTCGTCTTTCTGTGTTTTGCTGCAGGTCTTTTCTTCAAGCTGGGCATTCTCTTCAGCCTAAAGATTAAAGTATCTGTGAAAAGCTTAACGCTTCATCAACAGTGATTGAGGCCTCATCTACATAAGGGTTATCTGGTTCAGCAAGTTTACCAAAGGATGTCAATTCTTGTAACAAAGGCCACTGCATGCAGCTGCAAATTTTAATTGGCAAAGGGAATCACTCTCTGCCTGATTCTCCAGGTGCTCCGATTTCCTCCCACACCCCAAAAATGTGTTCTTAGGCTGATTGGGGTTAACAAATTGTCCTTAAATTAGTCTTCCCTCAATCTTCCCCAATAGGAGTAGACAAAAGTCATAGGTAGAAGATAGCATCACAATGTTAAAATGGCGGCGTGGGCTCATTGGGCCGAAGGGCTTGTTTCCCGTGCTGTGTTGTTCTTTGAATATAGAAAACTGTTTACCTGGACTTCTTTTGACTGAGACCAGCTGCTGTTCAATAGTGCTTACGTTTACTGCTCCTAAACCCCAATCTCAAGCTCACTTTCACCCTCAATTCAGCCAAAATGATCCGCAACTTTAAATTACCAATCCATGGCCACTTACTATTTCCTTCCTGCAGCTACTGTTTTAAGAGTGTCTGTGCAGGTCATTTTTATTTCAAATGGCTGCTGGTATTCTCAAGGCTCTGTCTCTGCAGGGAATATGTACATATTTACAATAGAATGTTCAACTATGGAAAGGATCCCTTGCTCCATGGCATATCCTAGTTCTACACTGCTGAACTAAGCTCTAGGTCAGTGCTTTCTTACATCAGAAGTGGACAATGCTATATTCAGTTCCAGATTAACCCTTAATTTATAGATCATTCTCCTACGTATTGGCAGACTATTTGATTATGCATTGTCACAGCCAACCAGATGTACCAATATAGTGGTGAAGGCATATGGTATGCTTGCCTTTATAGGGCGGGGCATAAAGTATAATAGCTGGAGTCTGATGTTGCAGCTATATAGAACGCTGGTTAGGCCACATTTGGAGTACTGCATCCAGTTTCTGGTCACTGCACTACCAGAAGGACACGGAGGTTTTGGACAGAGTGCAGAGGAGGTTTACCAGGATGGTCCCTGATATGGAGGGTCTTATCTATGAGGAGAGATTGGGTAAACTGGAGTTGTTCTTCCTGGAAAAACGGAGAATGAGGGGAGACCTAATAGAGGTGTACAAAAATTATAAAGGGCATAGATAGAGTGAACAGTGGAAAGCTTTTTCTGAGGTCAGAGGTGACGATCACGAGGAGTCATGGGCTTAAAGTGTGAGGGGCAAGGTATAATTCAGATATCAGAGGGACTTTTTTTTTTAAACACAGAGGGTGGTTGGATCCTGGAATGCACTACCAAGTAGGGTGGAGGAGGCAGACATGCTAGCATCGTTTTAAGATTTACCTGGGGGGAATAATCACATGAGCAGACTGGGAATGGAGGGATATAAACGAATGTCTATTTGGATCAATGGGCAGCACAGGCTTGGAGGGCCAAAGGGCCTGTTCCCTGTACTGTTCTTTATATTTCTCACTCTAAAATAAGGACATAGCATTTCAACTTGACTCTATTATTGTCCTGGCTCAACATTCCATAGGCCAATGCTGGAAAACAATTCTGTAAATACTTTATGGACCTAAGTAATGTATCTGCTAAGCCAATGGAAATGCATTGGAAGAGCAATTTTTCAGTTTATTTATTATTGGCACTAGTAGGTTTACATTAACACTGCAATGAAGTTACTGTGAAAATCCCCTAGTTGCCACACTCCAGCATCTGTTCGGATATAGTGAGGGAGAATTTAGCTTGGCCAATGCACTTAACCAGCACATTTTTGAGTGTCTGGGAGAAAACCAGAGCAATCGAAGGAAATCCATGCAGACAGGAAGAGAATGTGCAGACTCCGTACAGTGACCCAGGCCAGGAATCAAACAGTTCTCTAGTGCTGTGAGGTGACAGTGCTAACTACTGTGTCACCTTATTGTGAGACTGAAGATTAAATATCAGACAAATCAAATAACAAATTAAGGACAGCTATTCATATCTATTCTACTTTGAAGAAATACAAATGCTTGCCTCTTATCATGATGTACACAAACTGAACACATGGACCATTTAAGCATCCAATTATTTCCATTTAGTTTCAAACTGTTGTTTATATCTTTAATATCCTTAGGTCAAGCACTGCCCCTTTGGGTACAAGACAAAGTAGTACAAAAAACAAGTTATGAAAAAAATTTGTGAAAGGACAGGCATATTTATATTTCAACTGATGCATCATGGGAAAGTGAACAAAAAGAACAGTACTGCACAGGGAAAGGCTCTTCAGCTCAGCAAGTCTTGCTGACACAGATGCCTCTCTAATTTAATATTTTCTTGCCTCTAAGTGATCCATATCTCTTTAGTCCCTGCCTGTTCACGTATCTATCTAGATGCCTCGTGATCACTGCTATAGAATTTCTTCCGCCATTTCTTCTGGCAGAGTTTTCCAGGCATTCATCACACGCCATACGAAAAACCTGCCCCTTACATCTCTTAAAATTTCCCCCTCTCACTTTCATCAATGCCCTCGGGAAATTGACCCTTTGACCCTGGGAAAAAGACTCTAACTATCCATTCTATCCAAGACTGCCACAATCTTGTAAACCTCTATCAGGCACCCCTCATCCTCTGACGCTTCACTGAAAACAATCCAAGTTTGTTCAACCTTTCTTCAAAGTGCTTCTCGTGTTAGCAAACTAAATTTACAGAATAAGCTCTAAAGTTGTGATCCAATTCAAAATAAAACAGTACAAGATTTTGCATGGCTTCATATTGCATGAAGTAGTTCATAAAGTACAGCACTGAATCTAGATTATAAATGTAAATGTTTTCGTGCGGACACATCTTAGAATACTTAAACTTTAACTTTGGGAAAGGAATTCTATGGCAAGGTTTTCTCCCATGAAGGAGAACGGCAGATTGCAATAACATATCACATTGGTTTAAAGAATGCTTGAGCTACCAGTCTCAGATCATCAGCCTTGCTGTGGTGTCAGCACTTTAATAAAGGATGTCTTTGTTTCTCAGGACATTTTGCCCACGATATCTGTGTGTATGGCCTCAGAGATCTAAAATGGATTACTGCACAACCAGATATGTTTGCCAACAAATTTGAAGTGTCAACAGCTCCACTGACCATTAAGTGTATGGAACACTGGCATAGGAATCGCGTACTTAATCAAACCTCAGCAACTATAGAGCCGCACTGGTACCTCGAGGACTAAGAGCATTTTGATATGAAGATGAGGATTTAAACAAGGAGGAAGAGTGTTCCAAAAGCAAGTACTGCAACTGGAAGTTATTCTCAGGGGTATTCTACAATATATTCTCTGCTCATCCACACAGTTTTTAGGTGTTAATCATTTTGGAAGGCAGCTGTTTGTGTTCATGAGTATCGCAAAGATTAATGCAAGTGCATAAATGGCTGTGTGAACTATTAACTCATTAATCCATATGAAATGCATGCATTATACATATTCACAAAACATGCATGCTACTTGGGACCATTACTGCACTGTTGTTGGTGACAAATACCATTCACATAGCCACCGCATAGTAGCAGCATGAAGTAGCTTGTTTAACACATTGTTCAGATTTTGGAGATACTTTTGCCTTTCCAGAGTAATTTGAGATGGATTGGCACTTTTCCTGTCCAAAAATGGCAGCCTTTGCAAGTTTGCGTGACACATGCAAAAAAAAAAATCTGATTAAAATAGTTATTGTGCCACAGAATAGTTGTCATGCACTCCATCTCTACTTCAAGCCTGCAAAGTGAGCAAATGCTACGGTCTTACTTACAAGATTGGTGGTAAAGTCAATCTTATGGTGCGTGGAGCTAGATGAATTTCAGCACCCATATTGACAGGTGAAGACGGACTCACCTTCAGTAATGAAAAATTTATTCACTGATTTCTCAATCAGCACTTTGAGAAAAGGGAGCAGGTTAGAATGCTTATTTCACAACTGAATTTGAGTGCGCAATAGAGCATATGAAAGCGTGTAAGGATATCTTTACACACAGCTGGTAAATCATCTACGTTTTAGAAATAAGCATAAGATTGGTGGTTAGGATCACTCCATCAAAAAACAGAAAAGTACTGGTCTATCTCAAATTACTCTGGAAAGAGAAAGTTTTTTGCACTATTATTTAAGACGATTCTCATGCACAAGCAAACTTAGAAATACAATTTTCAGAAATATGTATGCTGCATCATGTGTTAATATTTACATGTACTCATTTAATAAAATTATCAAAGTTAAAAGTTAGACAATTAAATTTAATTGCATTACTGATAATCTATATATTGTTAAATACATGCACTGAGTAGATAAGGTCAAAAAAGATAACTGACTGTATAATAAAATATTCTATTGCCATGTCGAGTAAGAATGGCATATCCCCATCTTTCAAGATAACAACTTCACTAATATGGATTCTTTGAAATTGACTTTACAAAGTGGACAATGCTGCAAAAATGACAGTCAGGAGGCAGGTGACCTCTTGTCATTTCGACACAAAGTGCATCAGATGTGTGGAAAGTACTTAAAGTAAATGACAGTGGATGGAGTGCCCTCCCTTGGATTGGAATGCTGAAGATTAAACCATTTGTGGAATTTACAGCCCAAAGTCAGTATATTTACCAAACACAAAATCAACAACTCACAGGTGCAGCGTCTGCAAGTTCAACCCTTAAAGAGAGGTGCAGAGAACCAGTTTATCATAAGCAGGTGTGAAGAGCTGTCATTAAATTCTCAAGCTGTATCAATGGCTTCGAACATCAAATCATTTATGTGAACAACAGAAGTACTGATCATGTGATCACATGATCAAAACTAAATGTGGATAAATCAATTTTATTACTCCAGGAACCAGGGAGAGAGATCAGTCTGGAAACCATCAGGCCAAGAGGTACCATTCCTCCAATCAGAACAATACCCTGCCTCACAACCAGTCAACCCAGGCAGTGTGGAGAGACAAATTTATTTTCACCTCTGCAGAAATTCTGCCATATTCCAGATGAGGTTAAGAGATTTCCAGCTTCTATTCATTGCCAAAGAATGAGAGAATCTATTCATGCCTGCAACATTTTCATCACAAAGGACTATTTAAACATGAGATTTTATCCTTGTTATTCTGATAACAATTTAGCTATGTTTCATTCTCCAAAATCTATTGCTTTTTGTGTGTGTCTGTACGTAAGAGAATCTGAGTATTTCCATTTCTTTTACATTTTGTAATGGTGTACAAATAAACACCATTTTTTTTCTGATTTAAAGCCTGTTTTCTGTCTATTATTAAAAGCTGCAACATTAAAAGGTTCAAGACACTCCTTCTAAAACACACATCCTTTTTCTGACAAGCAAGAGATGAGGAGAATAGGGAAAGGTTATTCCCCCCCCATCGCTCTTCCATCCATAATCCAATACTATCAGGGATTCCAGTATTCACTAATTTCATGCCTAGTGCAGTTTACTTCATTGGTAACACTTTGATCTCTAAATCGGGAGACTGTAGATTGTTATTGGATCTGAGCTTAAAATCTAGGCTGACAATAAGTGCTGTGTCAAGAGAATGCTGTTTTTTGGAGGAAGATGTTAGCACATTCTGAAGACAGGTGATGAACCAATCTTATATTTACTATGAGATTTATTTACAGAATGCAACATTACAAATGTCTGTCTCTCAAATTCACAAAAAGCTAGCAGGCAGGTCCAACAATTATTTAAGGCAACAAATGGCATTTTGGCCTTTATTGCAAAGGTGTTGGAGTTTAAAAATAGGGAGGTTTTGTTGCAATTGCAAAGGGAGCTGGTGAAGCCTCAACTGGAATACTGCATACAGTTTCGGTCCCCTTAGCTTAAAAAAGAAATAGTAACATTGGAGACAGTCCAAAGGAGATTCACTAGGCTAATTCCTAGGAATGACAGTGTTGTCCTATCAAGAAAGACTAAATAGTCAGGGTCAGTATTTCTTACCGTTTAGAAGAATGAGGTTGTGACCTTATTTAAACATATGTGACCCTGAAGTGTAATGACAGGGTAGATGGTGAGATGTTTTCATAGTAGGACAGTTTCAAACAAAGGGGCATGGCTACAAGATAAAGGGCCAGTCATTTAAAACTGAAATGTGCAGAAATTTTTTCTCTGGAAGGTGGTGAATCTCTGGAATTCTTTGACCCAAAGTACAGGCTGAATATTCAAAATGGAATTGGATCAAGATTTGCTAGATCAAGGAATAGAGAGCAATGGGGAAATAGCATAGAAAAGAAACTGAGGTTGACATAGATCAGCCATGATCATACTGAATGGCAGGGGGAGCTTTGAAGAGCCCTGTGACCATCTCCTGCTTCTATTTTGCGTTCTTGTGTCGTCTTCAACCACCCAATTTACTACAAAAATCTCAGTATTTCTTTATACTTATTCCAAGTACTTATAGGAATCAATGCCCTCTAATTGTTTGTCCACAACCTAAATAAAATTACACACTATTTACCGATTTTCTTCTTTTTCAAACCTTCACAGCCTGACAGAGGTCTACATAATTATGAGAGGCATAGGTAGGGTGGATAGTCAGATGCTTTTTTTCTCATGCAGGAATGGTCAACTACAAGAACCCATAAGTTTAAGATGAGGCGGATAAATTTAGAGGAGACACGTGGGAAAGGTTTGTCACACAGAGGATGGTGGATGCCTGGAACACGCTGCCAGTGGAGGTGGTGGATACAGACACATTAGCAGTGTTCAATGCGTATCTTGATGGACACATGAGCACAAGTAGGCAAACAGAGGGATAGAAACCATATATCGGCGCAGGCTTGATGGCCCAAAAAGGCCTGTTCCTGCGCAGCATTGTCCTTTGTTCTTCAACATGCAAAAAATATTTCAAAACATATCAAAGAAAATGAAAAAAGTGATTTTCCATGTTCTGTACACTGTAATAGAAAACTTCTCCCTTCTAAAACCTCAAACAGTTTCTGTGCAATCAATCAATCCTTTTGTGAAGCAGTCCAGTATGATGGCTTGCATTGATCAATTTTATTTTGAAGTTTCTTTTCCTTTGCAACATCCTCTTGTGCTATTATCTATATAACATGCAACAGGCAAACTATTCGCAGAACAGCCCTTTTACAGAATTTTCCCTAAAATATTTCATGAGTAAAATCCAATATCAATTGCTACTACAAGGACTAGCATTTTCACAGTTAAATATAGTTAACCATAATTTTTATTTATTGACCTTTCCAGACCAAGGGGCAACATTATCAATTTTCATCCACCAATTATATAAGCAGCTGGATTTGAATACTCATCTGAAAGACATCACTAAAAAGGAATAACTCATGTCTTTTGGGGCAACCAAGAACGGAAACTGGAGTACTTCAGTTTTATGATGTTTTATTTACCCACCTAAAGTCCACAATTGCAGCATGATAACACTTAGTTTTAACACATTAAAATTGGCATCTGTTCTTTTCTGAGGGCACTGTCTGATCAAGTTCCTTTACTGTCCTTATCTTGATATGTTTCTATGACCACCTGACATGATTTATCAGAATAGAATAACACTGTCTAGATACCAATTCTTAATCTTTAAGCCTAAATATGCTAAGGTCTAAAAGTCTGACCTTCATCCCAGATTCACCTTTAATCACAACACTTGTTCAAATTCCACAGAACCTAGCCATAGAAAATAATTGACAGGGATCACAAAGTTGCAAGAAAGAAAGAAGGAAAGAGTGTGTGAGAAGGATGCATCATGCATGACTAATCAAGGAAGTTAAGGATAGTAGCAAATAGAATGAAAAAAAAAACATACAATACTGTAAAAATTGGCAGTAAGCAGCAACTTGATAGGTAGACCTATTAAGAGTATAGAAACGCAGAGGGTCCTGGGGGTGCAGGTGAACAAGTCTCTGAAGGTGGCAGAGCAAGTGAGAAGGTTGTGAAGAAAGCATATAGTATGTTAGCCTTTATAGGAAGGGGTATAGAATACAAGAGCTGGCCTTTAATGTTGCAGTTGTATAAAACGCTGGTTAGACCTCATTTGGAATACTGCATCCAGTTCTG